>CAUYQU010060338.1:0-50598 GCA_963574635.1 Cheracebus regulus
TGGCTGCATAATATTCCATGGTGTATATGTGCCACATTTTCCCTGTCCAGTCTATCATTGATGGGCATTTGGGTTGGTTCCAGGTCTTTGCTATTGTAAACTGTGCTGCAATGAACATTCGTGTGCATGTGTCCTTATAGCAGAATATATTTTTAACATATGTCAACTACATATGAAATTTTTATATCTAGGCTTTAGGGTTTTATTGCAATTTCTCTAAAATATTATTTTAGAATAATTAATTGATATTAAAACAAAGGTGGTATTATTGCTGCTTCTTTATCATCTCACTCTATACATAATATTTGAGTGAGTTGCACCTCTGAACAAGAAATACTTGACTACATCAGTGAGCCAATTAATCCATTATCCTATGCACCTTTCCAGTTACCCAGGAAAATAAATGTGGTTTGTTGTTGTTGTTTTTATTTCCCACCAAATGAAATTGTTGTCTAGCTGAAGAGACAGATTATTAGATGCCTTTTGAATGTGTGAGCTAACGCCTTAGAACCAGCCTGGAGGGAAAAATAACATTCATTTTCACACTGAGGAAGAACCGCAGATCCTCTGCTTGTATCCCCTCCCAGTTCTGGGAGCTTCCCCTCTGGCTTGCAGATAAAAGCTTCAGGTCTCATGTTCAGGTGGTCAAGTTGAATTCAATTCATGTTGAGTCATTTAATTGATTTTAGAACTTTGCCTTAGAATATAAATATGAAAAAATAGCAGTTAGTCAAATACATATTACAATATCATTAATATGGTTTCTCAGTTGCAGTTGGGAGGGGGTTCTTTATACTTTGACAATGCCTGACACCCAATCCTCCTGTGCCTCTCTGTGTTTTCCCTCTCCTCTGCTACCTTTCAGTTCTAGTTGTATATCCACTCTCTCCCAGAAACCTGTCTGATTTAACTCATGCTCTTACTAGTACTATCTTTTTCTTCTATTCATTTTCCTTTTAGGCTTGATCAGACATTTCTATGTACAAGTGGATATCAGCCTCATATGCCTTGTTTCTCTAACTAAATATGTATTTCCAAAAGACAGAGGAATTGGACTTTAGTTTCTTGTCATCTCCAGATCCTCCAGTGGTTAGTACAGTACATAAGTTAATACACATAACACATACACTTATACCATTGCCTGGCACAGAGAAGCACTTGAGTGTTAGCTGTCACTGTCACAATCTAAGGTGCTCAGTACAAGCAGTTGGCACCTAATAAATGCTTGTATGTTAATACATAGTTCATTCATGTATCTGATTTTAATTATTGTGCTTTATTCTTCCATGCTTAAGATACACTGCTGAGAAATGCGTATTTGAAAACTGCATTAAATGAAGAGGAACAGTGAATTCAAAGTGTTGCTACTACTGTGAGTTATAAAGGCTTAGCAACTATCATCATGGCAAAATTATAATCTCATTTAATCAAATGCAGTACTTCATTATCATTACATTCCTTTCCTCAGAATAAAGAGCAGATATTGTATTAACTATTACAAAACTTTTAAAAGAAGCTGTAAGTTGTTATGTGTGTGTGTCTGTCAGGTTTTGTGCTTGCATCTTGTGTTTTTTTGTTGGTTTGTTTTTTTGAGACGGAGTTTTGCTCTTGCTGTCCAGGCTGGAATGCAATGGCACCATCTCAGCTTACTGCAACCTCCACCTCCCAGGTTCAAGCGAGTCTCCTATTTCAGCCTCCCGAGTAGCTGGGATTACAAGCACGTGCCACCACGCCCGGCTAATTTTGTTGTTGTTGTTGTTTTTGTTGTTGTTGTTGTTGTATTTTTAGTAGAGACGGGGTTACACTGTATTGACCAGGATGGTCTCAATCTCCTGACCCCATGATCCACCCACCTTGGCCTCCCAGAGTGCTGAGATTACAGGCGTGAGCCATCACACCTGGCCCGCATCTTGTGTACTTTTAACCAATAGACCTGATAAATTAAAGAAAAAGATGCTAAAGTCATTTCTGATGGTGAGTGTTAGTAGTAAATTGCAGAACCAAGTTTGATAGAGGGAAGGAACTAAGAATTAGAAGGTTGAAGAACTGGGGTTTTGTCTCAACCCAGCCATCTATGACCTTAGGCAGTCGCTTCATTTTTCTGAGCCCTGACTCTCTCCTATGTAAAATAACAGGCCTGGTATAATGGTTCCTTATGGTCCTCTCCATTCCAACACTGGGATTCTAAAGTCCTCACACAGTAGAGATAGAACTGATTATTCAACCCCATTCTGCTTCCTAAGAGTTCACTCACTTTAAATTGCAATTTATATTGAATAACATCTTCAATTTATATTAAAATATGAAGTGTACCACTCTAAAACTACATTATAGAATATTTTCTTAGATATTGCAGGGAAACAAAAGAAATTACCAGTACTAAATCTTTTTTCATGTTCTTTCTCATCCTAGACAATGAAGATCTCTTCATTTCTCTCTCCAAAATGTCCTTTTTTAATTATTGGTGTTAGCTAGGGGAGGTTGGACAAGCAAACCCTAGACTAGGGTTTCTCAACCTCAATACTATTGACTTGTTGGTAATTCCTTTTTGTAGAAGCTATTCCATGCATTGGTTAATGTTTATCAGCATTGTTGGCCTCTGCACACTAAATGCCAGAAGGAGCAGCACCCTCCAGGCCAACTGAGAATTTTAAATGTCCCTAGACATTTTCACATACCCTTAGGGGATCAAGAGTACCCACCTGCATGTTGAGTTCCACTATTCAGAAAATCAGCAGCCTACTACATGCTGTGTCTATTTACTTCTCTTTCTTTGAAACTTTACTCTTTCTCCATTCATCTTTCTTTCCTTTCCTCTTTTGATTTCTCTTTCCTCCTCCTTTTATTCTACTTTTTCCTTCTGTCTCTCTTATATGTGATCTGGTTTTGCCATTGTCCAACCCATGTACCTGTGGAAGTCAGAGTAAAGCTGAATCTGGGCCTTGGTAAATCCCATAGAAAGGTTACATGGCTAAGGAGACAGGTTTGAAGTCAAATTTAGGCTGAAATCCTATTTCTGTCATTTAAAAGTTCTATAAAAATTGATGAAAGTTACTTAATCCCTTTGGGGCCTGGTTTCCTCATCTGAAAAACTTGAATAATAGTGCATTTTTCGTAGACCCTGGGAAGATGAAATTAAGTGAGCTAAAGTACTGTGCTTCGTTCAGGGCATGAGATATGGTGAGGTCTCAATAGGTAGGAGCTATTATTTAATATTGTTAGGCTACTAGAGACAAGGAAGCAATTTCAAGAGTAGCAGAGCCCGTAATAAAAAGTAAAGCAGTGTCGTTGTTAGTTGTCAAAACAAGTAGAATCCTAATCAGCATAAATAAAATAAATGTGGAGTAAAGGGCAGAATTAATGATGGTGGTCCTTTGTGTCTTTCTTCCCAGTTAAATTCACAAATTGCTAATTTAATTGAAGTGTCTGTAATATGACCATTTCAAATAGGAGCAACTGCATATATTCTCAAATATTAGTTGATGGGATAGGGTATATTAATATCATAATCACTCCAAAATAAATGGTGCTTTTCTTCCATTGAAGAAAAAATAAATGTTGGCTGGAAACAACAGTTTAAGGTACTAGATAATATTTAGATAAAAGGCTAGACCTGCTATGCTGCTTCTCTTCAGGTCTCATGTGACTTGGAGGGCCCTGGAACTCTAGTCTCTCCTTTTGGCCAAAGTCATCTCCTTTTTTTTAAATTTTGAGTCACTTGGGTACAAGGTCACTTTGGAGCCACTGTCATCATATTCTCTGAATTGCGTTCGTCATTTTCTAGTACTGTCCCTATAGTTAGAACTGAAATGAAAAGTATTTGCAAAAACAACATCAAGGTCATTGATAAGAAATATCCATTGCCCCAAGACACCAGGTAAATGAGAAACCATAGTCAGACTGCCATTATGGATTTGTGAAAATCAAAAAAGTTGCTACCAAGTAAAGCTGTACATCCTAGATCATTTCTAGTATTGCCAAATGACTAGTTTTCCAATTCAGCTCTCTCCCTGAGCTGTATTTTCACAGAAGGGAGGCTTAGAAAAGCTGTCATGCAATATGCTTGAACACTCAGTCACAGCATCTAGCTCCTGAATTCTGAGATAAAAGACAAGCAAAGTCTAGAAAATGCATTGGAGCCCAGGCCAGGGCTAGCCTTCTCACTGGTTCATAGTCCAGTGCTGTTTGCTTTCCCTGGGCCAAGAGCCAAAACCTAAGAAGGTGGTAAAAGATGTGACCCTGGAGATAGGCTTCCCATGGCAAATGTATAAATCAAGATTTAGAAATGCTCAGAGTGAGACTTCCTGGGAGAAAGTCACCACTAAGGGAATATAGAAAAGTTTCTCCCAAGAAATGCAGAATCTTGAGTCTCAGAGCCTGATATGAAGCAAATAGAAACCCCTATTGATATGGTTTGTCTGTGTCCCCAGCAAAATCTCATCTTGAATTGTGGCTCCCATAATTCCCATTTGTTGTGAGAGGAACAAGGTGGGAGATAATTGAATCATAAGGGCAGTTTCCCTCACACTGTTCTCATGTTGGTGAATAAGTCTCACAAGATCTCACGGTTTTATAAAGGGTTTCCCTTTTCACTTAGTTCTCTTTCCTCTCCTGTCTGCTGCCATGTAAGATGTGTGTTTCACATTCTGCCATGATTATGAGGCCCTTCCAGACATGTGGAACTGTGAGTACATTAAACTTCTTTTTCTTTATAAATTACCCAGTATCAGATATATCTTTATCAGCAACATAAAAACAGACTAATACACTGATATATATACATATGTATATATATATACATATGTATATATATACACACACATATATGTGCATTTAATTTACTAATCACTAATCACAATTTTTATTTTTTAAAAAAACCTTCTAAGCAAAATTTGTCAGCACTAGAGTATCTAGGCACCAGATAGAATGTGTTAAATTACTAAAGGCTATAAGTTACCAACTAAAATACTACTTAATGTAGTTTTATCGTATAGACCACAAACTTCTTATCATATAATATTTCGTTTCCTTTATTAAGACAGCATATTACTTCTGAGCAATTTACTTCTTTGATTTATCTTTATACATACATAATGCATTACAAAAAATTTGATAAGTATCAGTATTCAATATTGATAAATATTGAAAGAATGGGCCCTACAATGACATCAGAAGCTACAAATATGATCTAACGCAAGTCTCAGTTTCAACATTCTGAAACTTTCAAATCGTTCTTATGCTGAAAACATCGTATTTCATGTATTGTCCAAAATTATCAAGACAACCAGTAAGAAAGAGAATGACAAACTGATTGCCCATGCTTAGTTGGGTCTTAAAATATTTTTTAAATTTAATTTAGGTTGTGATGATGGGGTTAATAAAAATATTTTATAATACAGCAGGAAAAGAACATTCTTCATACTTTCTTTATAAATACTAGTGAAAGTTTTATAAAGAGTTTTCACATTCCTTTGCAATTAAGGAGGGACTTGGAAAGGATTGCTTCTCTTTACTTGTGTGCTTATTTAAATCACTTAAAGGTTTTTGAAACTTCCTCAAAGACAGCCTGGCTTTGAGTGTGTTCATTGGAGAAATGTTCTGTAAAGCTTTTATTTCTTTTAGGGATCAAACAAATGTTCCCCAAAAATTATTGTAAATAAAAGCCTAAAAGGCCCATCATCCATACCCTAAATAAATAAATTTGCTTTTCTTCATTCTATAAAGCCACCCACATAAATCCTATTAAATATGGAAAAAAGTGATAATGACAAAAGTAAAACAATCAGAGACTGACAGACCAACGAAGCTATTGAGTATAATTACTGTGATGTTTCTACTAATAGAAATCAGATAACATACGCATTACATGGAAATATGGGCTCAGTAAATGTGTACAATTCCCCAATCAGATAATACTTTTACAGATGCAGAAATAATGGAATCTTCCACATGTATCTCTCAATGCCAGTCCTTTACAATGATTAATCTGCTGAACTCATAATGCAATATCAAGCTGAGTACCTGTAGTAGAATTGCAACATCTTGGTGTTGCAAAGGACCTCCTGCCCAGTGTTATATAGATAGACCTCCTGCCTTAGCATTACTCCATTCTAGACTGAGGTCGTACAGGATCTGTCTGCATCCTACGGTGACTGACAGTTCACCACAATCAAAGTTGCCTTTTGTAGTGCTTGAAATTTTTAGAAATTTTCTCATACTGAGTTAGATCTGCCTCCTAGTAGCATCTCTATTGATCTTATCCTGCATCTATAGCGCAAAAGAGAATTATTTTGCCTAAAATGCTTTGAACACATTTAAGCCAGCCACTTTGCTATACATTGGCAATATAGCAGGGAACAAGACAAATGCCAACTTTTCCCTCAGTCTAATTCTCCTTCCCCAAGACCATCATCAAATATTGAAAGACAGCATTCACATTCCCAATTTTCTCTGTGTTAGTATAAAAATTCAGTTTTCTCAACTCTTTCTCCCTTAGCATGACTTTCAGGACTTTCTTTAATCTGATTACTTTCTTGTTTTTGTTTTGATACAGGGTCTTATTCTGTCACCCAGGCTGGAGTGCAATGGTGCAATTTTGACTCACTGCAACCTCCACTCCTTGAGCTCAAGTGATCTTTCAGGCTCAGCCTCCTGAGTAGTTGAGACTACAGCACAGGCCACCACACCAGTTAAGTTTTCTTTATTTTTTGTAGAAACAAAGTGTCACTATGTTGCCTAGGCTGGCTTTGAACTCCTGGGCTCCACAATCCTCCTGCCTCAACCTCCCAAAGTGCTGAAATTACAGCCACTGTACCTAGACTGATTGCTTTCTGAGACATTTTAGTTTATCAGTGATAGTCACAGAGTAAGCCACCCCAGTTGGACACAAGTCCTGAAATACAGTTTTACCCTCATGAAAAAACTGTAGGATTGCAACTTCTCTGCACTTAAACCAGTTTCAGTAATGCAACCTGGAATTTCAGTTACTCTATAGATTTGTCAGTTTCAGTAAGTTGTTGGGCATGATGCCGACGTGTTTACTACAGTCCAGAAACCATAAGGACCCTGACTGGTAAAAAAAAAAAAAAAAAAAAACTGTGGATATTTTCATGTCTTCTTCTGTCAGTCTCTGAGGTCCCCACTTCTTGCTCATATTTTTGTTACTTTTATCTTTGCTAAATTACAGCTTTCGGGATTTGTTCCAGAGTATCGGCCTGTTAAAATATTTGTGAATCCTCATTCTGTATTCCACTGTACTATTTTCCCTGATGTGTAGCACCTGAAAAGTAACCAACATGTCTTATAATTATTCTTCCAAGTCCATTTTTTTTTAAATGAGAAAGACTAAGACAAAGGACAAATTCCTGTGCCAAACTAACTATCAAAGCTACTGTCTCAAATTGGCTTTTATTAATCAATTATCTCTTTGGGAGATAATTATTCAAATAACTGCAAATCTAAGATAGAAACAGTAGATACAGCATACTGAGTGGTTTCCTTATACTAGAGGTCACGATAAGCATTTTGTATACATTATCATAATTAATCATCATGACCATTCCCACACAATGGTATTGCCATGCACCTATTTCATGTAGGAAACATGTTTAATAAGGAAATACGTATCATACAAAGCAATTGAGGCTCAGGGCGTTAGTAATTTTCTTAATGTCTAAGAAAGTAAGTAGCAGATCTGGAATTCACACATATTTGTCCTTCTCCACAGCTTGTATCCTTCATCAGAAGGCAAGACAGTCTCCAAATACCATAGTATCAGTCAGCCCAAATAAGGAAGCCAATGCAAAACCTTTGGAATATCTTCATGAGCTCCAGATACACTGTGTCTCCAATATTCAGTCTAGTAAATTTTTAGCAAGAGGAAATGAGAACATATGGAATGATCTGTTCTTCTTGAATCAATGCTAGTTCTAAGAGATCGCTTCATTCCCTTCCAGAATTGAGTAACTGCACTTTGACAAACTAAACTATCATGTTTTTAGGGAAACAATAGTATTATTCCCCATCTGCACTTTCTAATATCCATCTAGTATTATCCTTTTATTATCCTTTTTGTTTTAGATTGAGACTCACTTTGTCACCCAGGCTGGAGTTCAGTGGCATAATCTTGGCTCACTACAACCTCCACCCGTTGGGTTTGAGCGACCCTCATGCCTCAGGCTCCCAAGTGACTGGAATTACAGGTATGTACCACCTCACTTTGCTAATTTTTATATTTTTAGAAGAGACAGGGTTTCACCATGCTGGCCTAGCTGGTCTCGAATGCCTGACCCTAGGTGATTTGCTTGCCTCAGCCTCCCACAGTGCTGGAACTATAAGTGTGAGACACTGAGCCTCGCCTTAGCTTTGCTCTTTCTGAAGAATGAAGTGTTTTCCAGCCTTTGCTATTGGTCATTTGTTCCACTCTGCATACTTTATCAAAGATTACTAACCGTAATTTCAAGATTCTAACTGCAAATTCTTTTAGTGTGTTAAGATGTAATTCTTGTAGACATACATCCTTGACTTTTTCAAGGTGCTATTAAGTACTAGCTATTAAAATAAAATTCTTTTCCCTCAAGCTATATCTATAGTCTGAATGTTTGTGTCCCTCCAGAATTCATATGTTGAAATCCAACTCTTAATGTGTTGGCATTAAGATATGAGGCCTTTGGGAGGTGACAAGGTCAGGAGGGCAGAGTCCTGGTGAATGAGATTAGTATCCTTATAAAAGAAGCATGAGGGCCAGGCGCAGTGGCTCATGCCTGTAATTCCAGCACTTTGGGAGACCAAGGCAGGTGGATCACCTATCTGGAGCTCATGAAGATATTCCAAAGGTTTTGCATTGGCTTCCTTAAGGTTGGGAGTTCGAGACCAGCCTGACTAGCATGGAGGAACCCCATCTCTACTAAAAAAATACAAAAAAGTAGCTGGTCATAGTGGCAGCCACCTGTAGTCCCAGCTACTCAGGGTGGCTGAGGCAGGAGAATCGCTTGAACCCAGGAGGTGGAGGTTGCAGTGAGGTGAGATCACGCCACTGCACTCTAGCCTGGGGTGACAGAGTGAGACTCTGTCTAAAAAACAAAAAAAGAAGCAGCAGCCTGAGAGAGCTTGTTTGCTCCTTTTGCCTTTCCATCATGTGAGGACACATAGAAGTCACTATCTACTGAAGCAGGTCCTCATCAAACACTGAATCTACTGGTTCACTGATCTTGGTCTTCCCAACCTCTAGAACTAAGCAACAAAATGATGCTGTTTATAAATTACCCAATCTAAGGTATTCTTTTTGGCCATACATAAGAACTTATTTTTATTGCAAACAAACAACAACAACAAAAAAAGGTGAGAAAGAGAGAAAATGGTCAGAAACACATAAGATTAAGAATTTAAAACTGTCTTAAATTCTGTCCTAATGGCAGCATAATTAATAGGACAAATGGTTATCTTGCTTCCTGCCACAGCTGGAAGGTATTTTTTCATAGCAGCTTGAACAAACTAAGACACTATTTTCTTATCCTTTCCTTGTTTACTTTCTTCTAAATCATATTCCTAAAAAGTGTTTGTGATGAGCATTTATCAAAAGATTGGGGCTAGTTATTCTAAACTCTCTCACAGAGGGTTTCAGAAAAATGGGATTTGCTGCAACATGCTCAGAAAGAACATTTTATTTAAATTTTTTTGGCTGATCTCAGTGGCTCACATCTGTAATCTCAGTGCTTTGGGAGACTTAAGTAGGACTGCTTGAGGCCAAGAGTTCAAGACTGGCCCAGGCAACATAGCAAGATCCTGTTTCTACAAAAATAAAAACTAGCTAGGTGTGGTGGCATGCACCTGTAGTCCAGATACTCAGGAGGCTGAGGTAGGAAGATTGCTTGAACCCAGGAGGGTGATGCTGCAGTGTTCATATGATCATGCTACTGCACTCCGGCCTGGACAACAGAGTGACATCCTGTCTCAAAAAGTAGTATTTAAAATAAAAATGTTCATTAATTACTATTTGATGCTTTTATCAGTTTCATAATGTACATTTCTAAGGAAGAGGATTAAATACCATCTAATAAATTCTCCTTTTTAAATTTTTTTTTAAAATTTCTTGAGACGGGGTTTCACTCTTGTCACCTAGGCTGGAGCTAGGCTGGAGTACAGTGGTGCAGTCTCAGCTCATTGCAACTCCACCTCCTGGGCTCCAGCGATTCTCCTGCTTCAGCCTCCCAAGTAACTGGGATTACAGGCGTGTGCTACCATGCCCGGGTAATTCTGTATTTCTATTAGAGATGGGGTTTCACCATGTTGGCCAGGCTACTCTCGAATTCTTGACCTCAGGTGATCCACCCACCTCTGCCTCCCAAAGTGCTGGGATTGCAGGCGTGAGCCACCGTGTCTGGCCAAATTCTCCTCATTTTATTGATGAGAAAATTGAGACTGGAAAGGTCAAATCACTTGCCCGAGAGAACATAACTGGTAAGTGAAAAAATCATCTTACTTTAAAGAAATAAAAAAGAGGCATAAAATGATGATCCTTCCCTATTTTTATGAAAATGCAAATTGTGAATTTTAGGACATAGTTCCAATACAATGCTAATTTCTCCCAAATGTCTCTTGCACTTATGAGACACTTCGGCTTTGATGCTCTACATTGCATGTGTTTATTCATGCTTTAAAGGTCATGTTTCTGCTCTACATCTTTCAAAGTCTTTATTTGCAAATTTTTTTTCTCACAGATGTGTACTGGTCTACTGGTTGCATTTTGAAACCAAATTGTTTAGCATTCTCACCCTTCAAGATTGCTCCTTCTTAAAGCAATAGTATGGAAAACATCCACAATGATGAAAATACCTGTCCTCCTGCATTAGTCACGGCAGAGGAGACACACACCTCTCACATTTTGTACATGAAATACCCATTGGTGTTGAAAACAATTGTTGCATGCCTGTTTTCATCATTTACTTCAGCCCCTCTTCTTCCATTGTGTAACCTCTTTATCTCCAAGCGATAGAAATTTCAAAACTATCCCCTTGGCCACTTCATGCCCCCGTAGTTAAACAGAAAAGATTAAGAGCTTCAGGACATCTAAAATATATAATAAAATTACGATTGCTTCTCAAAAGTCCCAAAGAAAAAAGGAGTTTTAACAGTTACAGCAATTTTTATTCTCACAAGTGATTTCAACTCAGTATCTTTTACAAATTTACAAATGTACCATCAACTAAATATTATTGTTAAAGTAAGAAATTTTTTTTTAGAGCTTGCCTCAATCTGGATAATTGTGAACAGTGAATCTAAAGATAACCTTGCCTACATTTCATTTTTTAAAAACACTCTTGTGCGAACATTAGTCCCTCCTATTTTACTTCCTCATAGAGAGTCATTGAAACCTATAAGGTATCAAAGCCCTAGAAATCTGAAGGCAGGTGCTTAAGTTGTCGTTTCAGACATTTAACAGTATTTATTTTCCAAATTGATAATAAAAACATATATCGAATGTTTCCAAAAAACATAATCATGAGAAAGTTTCAAGACAGAAACATGGTAGGAAAATAAGTAGCCAGACTGCAACAACAAAAAATGGAGCTGTCATGTTTTATCTTTTTTTTAACTTATCAAGATCTGTTATATGGATGTCATGTCTTATTATTCAACTCAGCAGACAATAAAGCTTCTGATAGGTAAGAGGTGGGGCAATATCTGAGGATGCTAAATTAAGACAGTGGTTCCTTCATTTCTTCTTTCCTTTGCCTATTTATAAATCCAGGACTACAAAAATAACCCTGGAAATAATGATCCAAAAACACTGTCTTCTTAACTTCAGAAGGAAAGAAGGAAGACAGCATCATGAGACTGTGGGAAAAGTGCTGAATACATAGTCTGAAGACCTATGTTGGGTTTCCCACCTCCACTTTCTAACCAGGAGCTTATTGCAAATCCCTAGTTGTTAGAAGCCTCCACTTTCTGGACCCACAGACAAGTGTTTTGAGACAGTGATAAGAAGTTAAATTGTTTTTCAAGCAACAGTACCACATATATTTTCCCACAGATATTATTTTGATAAATTTTCACAATCATTTCTATTTTGTAGTTGAGTGCACTGAACCGCAGGCTATTAAGCAGCTTGCCCCACCACCTAGAAAGAGAAAGGCCAGGGTGCAAACTTGACACAATAATTCTAATTCTTGACTTTTCTAACTTTCTTATTTTTTTGTGTTAGGTGATGGAAAAGGGAAACCCAGGGAGATTGAGTAATGGAAAAAGAAAAGGTGGTAGAGTGGGCATCTGCATAGGAAGATAACTCATGAAGTCTTAACCCACAGGTGCAAAGGTGAGGGTTAGTGGAAGGAAGAAAATCAAATGCATTCAGATAATTCATAATTCGATTTTTAGAAGAACGATGAAAAAAAGACATGAAAATGCTCCTAGTTTACTTTGATTTAATAATGATATTTTTCTGTTACAGTAAAAAAAAAAAAAAAAAAAAGCCCTAAACCTACTTCGAAAATCACCAGCAGAGGGCTTCACGCTGGGTGCATTTGCTTTTAATTATAGACTCCGACACTTAATAATATTCCCTCTATATGAGGCTAAAAAAAGCGGGTATGAATAACTCTTTTCTTTGCTGTTTTAAACTGAAATAAACATACATGAAAGAGGAAAGCACGAGTGTTAACTATCTGGGATGTCTCAAGTGCGGTTCCACCTAGGCGAGCATGTGTGTATCCTGAAAAAGTATCGGCATAAGGCAAGACAAAATAACGATGAAAACGCATATTTTACTTGTTTATGTCCTTTCGAATCCAGAGTTTGTTTTGCCTTTGTGTTTCCATTTGTTGAGTTCTTACGGGAATCTGTTCCTAAGGCAAAATGCAATAGAAAGAAAAAGCAAGAGAGGCAGGTTCAAGTTAAGAAAATTTTTCTCCGTAGTGGATGAGTTTTTATTGTCCCTTTTTAGAGGCGTTTGAACTTTTTATATGCTGGGAAAATTGTTTCTAAAGTTAGTAAATATCTTAAAAGGTGAACTTTCAAAGTGTTCCTCTCAATAACAGGTTTTCAAGAACGGAAAGAAACCTTTGCAGAAAAAGAAATCAAGGGGCCTTGCAGGGTTTGCTTCCATAGAATTCCGACAGAGGGCGTTGTTGCCCGTTCAATGACAGGGAACGCTTCATGGAAAGGGTTTACCTTGCAATTTCTAGGATTTTTCGAATAACGCCCACGTTAAAAAATTAGGGTTTTAATTATCGCTATTTCGAAGGTATTTCTCTATATGTATATTTTTAGATTTCTTCTTAATTCTTAATGATACCAGATTTGTTATTTTTCAGGTTTCCTAAAGAACTTAAATTTTAACCAAATATCTCCAAAATATTTCCACTTTAAAAAATACCTAATACGAGCGTAAAATAAAATTACATATGAAAAGTGTGAAATTATTCATATACAAGGCTACAAAATAGTTATACTAGCATAATATATTGTATATATATTAAATTTGTATATAAAATTATCTCTTGCAGGTTTTATTTTGCTAAACCTCAGAGTTTATTTATTTTAGATTAGGCAGTAATATACCAAAAAGAGATTAAAAGGTGTTAAAAGCATTTAGAGAAGAAAAGTAATATTTTTCTAAGTGCATTTTATTTGTGTTATAATGATCTTTAGGCAATAAAGATGAGAGAGTTATTGATTTGAAAGGGAGAAAACAATTATTTCCATTAATTAAATGTCTTGCGTCTGGAGAATCTAAATTTCCAAGTCTATAATATTTATCTTCCAGAGTATTGATCTGGCACTGATTTTAGTTCTAGAAGTCAGGGGCAGTGGAACCCGTTTCAAGTCCCACCACACAATAAGATTAGGAAGAATGCCTTCCTGTCTCCTAACTAGCTCTGGGAGCACTGAAGAAAATCTTTGCTGAGGCTCCTAGGGAATAACCTGTATAGATTCTGTTTGATTTAAGGTTAATATTTAAAGGAAAAGAAAGGAATGGAGAAAAAAAAGGAATAAAGGAAAAGAGAAATTAAGGAAGGAAAAGGGAAATTAAGGAAAGAAAAAAAGGAAAACAAGAAGCGAAAAGGAAAAGCAAAAAAAAAAAAAATAGAACCGGAAATAAACGGTTTATTTCTGAAGTTCCTTCTGAAGCACCTTCTTTGTGTTCTTTTCTTTTGATTTATCTTCAAAAATTAAATTAAAAATCTGCAGAATTGTTCATTCTGCACTTCATGAAGGGTCTCCTTGGCTTTGATTGAATCAACGTCCAACGCGGTTGTCCGGAGCCCTCTGCTCAAAGAGCGTCCTTCCCTGCTCGAATAGAGCACCACACAGCAGTCTTGGATTTAAAGACAATCACCCTTTGCAGATTCACTCCTACCAGGTTTAATAACTTCCACCCCAATTTGCCCCATCCCTCCTCGGTCCCTCCTGGCATTTATTTCTCTTCTGTCCCAGGGGCAGAGATCCTCTTCTGGGCGTCTGTTCCGGCTGTGAGGAGCCTTCCGCAACCTGAAAGGGAGTATAAAAACAGAGGGGATGGGAAACGGGGGAACAAATGAGTATTCATTTTATGATAAAATTCAGAAGCCCTGTGCCTTAAAAGGTATTCATTTTCGAAGTCTGTTTAATATTGTTATTGTTGCTGATGATGTTTTTAGAAAACAATATGAATCACCTTATTAAGAAAAATATACCAAAAAAAAAAAAAAAAAGAAACTCCACATGCCCTAAAATATTTTTCTCTATCTCTTTGAAGACAATCTGCTTAAACCTTCTCAAAGATTCAGGTGGCCATTTCTTGACTCTCCATGATTAAAACCACTTACAAGTCATACACAACAGATGCAAACATAAAATGTCCTTTGCCTCTGCAAAGAAGGTTCAAAATTAACCTTGTATGAATGTGTGCCTATGTTGCTTCCAACATCTGAAAAAAGTTGATAAAATGGAGACTCCAGCCAAGAGGAATGGTGCATGGAATCCGTTGAAAATGCACAAACAACATCAAAATAACAAGCAGCACAAACTGAGGTGTAGTTAAGTTTCCAAAAGTTTTAGGCAAAATGACCAGAAAATATTAGAAATGGTCACCAATGGTGGCTAGCTTTTTTGTTCTACGGTGACAGAGATAAAGTTACAAAAAAAAAAAAAAAAAAAAGTTATGTAGCCATCAACACAGAGAGATAGTCCTTAAAATCTCCCAAATCCAGCCTTTCAAAATACTCTCCTCCGGAACATACATGAATAGGAAGGAGCTTTTGTGTTTAAAAATCTTAGTAATGGTCCCCCTTTAAAATCTACATCGAAAATAGGGGACTGATGGCCCCTGGTTTCTCATTATGAATTGCAAAGACTTCAGTTAGTGGCTACAAGGATTTGTCATTTTCAATATAGAGGTTTTTAAATGTATATATTATATTAATCACCCTGAACAACTCAAACGCGCATTTGGAGTCTGCAGACTGTGTGACCCAGAGGTGCTTATATAACTATATGTGGGTGTCTGGGTGTAAATAAGGGTGTATAATTTTTATAATATATATGTCTGTGGGTTGCATCTAACTCCTATGTGTGTAATAATGTTTTTTCTCTTTGCTGAGGCTTACTTGTCCAGCCTATTGTTTGAGACAACAGATATAAGTTGCGATGGGAGAGGAGCGTCGGATTTGGTGTGTATCCCCCATTTCCAATTATAGATGGATCATTACAGACAGCGGAGTCCTGAGAAGCCAGACATCTGCTCCTCACATGAATGCACTCACCTCCTAGAGACCAGGCTGCCATCATGCTCTGGAAGCTCGTGGAGAATGTCAAGTACGAAGATATCTATGAGGTGAGCCGACACCCCCAGATGCATCTTAGAGCTTTGCAGATAGAGAATTTGAGCTTCTTGAGACCCCAACTGATATATATTTTTAAGCTATTTACTTGTAGATTTCCAGTCGGTTTTCTCAGCTTTCTTTAACTTTTAGAAAAGCTGGCTTGGGGAGACTTCGCTATTCTGAAAAGGGACTTCAAGGTTGAAATCTGGCAACTTTAATTTAGGAGTTTTACATTTATTTTTCTTTCTCTTTTCCTCGCCTCCCCCCACCCTACCTTACCTTTTTAAGGTCTGATGGGGAATGTGGTGCCACTGAATGTGGACACGCTGTCAGAGAAAATCGAGATTCTGATAAAGGCAGGGGCTTTCCTCGTTTTGAGTGTGGAAGAGAATTGGGTTTTCAAGCCTCATTTGTAACAGACTCGGGCTTTTAATTTTTATTTTCAATAAAATTTCTAAAATTGATACAAATGGATCTAAGTAAAGGACAGAGAATTAGCGGGAAAGAGGTAGACGGATGGAGATACGGATGGATAGAGCAAAATCGAAGGAGCCGTAGCAGTTTATTTTCTGTGTTCTTGTGTTTTGCTTCCTTGAGGGTCAGTGCGTCCGACAGAGATCGCGGCCGCCCCTGTTTGGGCATCTTTCACGGAAATGTCTGCCCACGTTCAGTGCGCCCGGGTCTCTAGCCCTGAGGCTAGCTCAACTCTACCAGGGCAGGAGAAGTTGCGCCCAGCCGGGAGGACGCCGGCCGTCCCGGGGCCCGGGCCGCGCTCGCGCTCTCCAGCGCGCTTTTCCGGCTCGGGCGAGGGCTGACGCAGAGGCCGGTGGCTCCGCCACTCTCGGGCCAGGCGGGTGAGGTGGGCGTCCGGGCGGGACGCGGAGCACACGGAGGACCGGGCTGGGGATAGGGGAGCCCGCGGAGCCTTGTTCTAAAGCGGAATGGGCAGGGACAGCCCCAGGTGGTTGCCAGCGGAAGGGAGGAAGCGAAGGCTCTGCGGACACGTCGAGGGAGGAAAGCAAAGCTTCGGAAAGGCGAAAGGAAAAGCGAAGCGGAGTTAGAAAAAGGGGGACGTGGAAGCGGGCGAAGCGGGCCATGGAGATTGCTAAGAGGAGAAGTTGGAGAGAAAAGGGTGGAAGAGCAGCACACTCTCGGGCGGCGGGCGCGGGCCGCTCGGTAGGACGAAAGGTGGAGGGACGCAGAGGCTCCCCAAAGAGCCGAGAAAGACACACTACCCCTCCGGATCCGGACAGCTCCTGAAAGTCTTGCGGGGAGCCCCCTCGAGGATTCTAAGATAGTGGGCGACTCACAGGAGCAACCGGCAAGCTCCTGCGGGACTTGGGCTCCGACGAGCGTCCACAGGCAGTGCCCAGCGCCCCCCAGCTCCTGCCGGCCCCGAATCCTAAAGCTGGGGTGTGTGTGTGTCTGTGCGGGGGTGTGCAGGGGAGAGAAGAGACGAGAGGGAGAAAAGCAAGCGAGAGAAGAGGAGAGAGATTCGTCTTGCTGCTGAATGATGCTCGGGTTTTCCTTTCCTCTTTGTGGTTGTGTATCGACTGTAACGAAGAGCCGCGCCTACGCGCCTGGTGGGGATTGTTTCGGTTCGCCCTCCTTTTCTTTCCTTAACAGGCGGGATAGTGGTCAAGTCGAAGGCGCTAGAACTGTCCTAGAGAATGTTAGCGCCCAAAGTGGGTATGACATTAGCAGGGATGGGGCCATGGTGAAAACAGCTTAAGGTATATGTAGCAGCATTTCAGTGAGTTCTAAAAAGTAACCAGGGAAACACTCGTTCTTTACCGAAAGTAAAGTAGCTAAATGGAAAAGGAGGGAGGGAGAGAAGAAAGGAGGGAGGGAGAGAGAAAGAGGGAGGGGTGGAGTGGAAGGAGGGAAGAGAGTAGAGAAAAGGGGGAGGAGAGAGAGAGAGAAAGAGAGACAGGGAGAGAAAGGGAATATTACAGGTACTCTTATCTGCCTAAATTTTCTGCTCAAAAAAACAGAATCCGCAGTTTAGTGCAAGGAGCCTATTTAAGCCTGGGCTAAGGTTGAACTTTAACAGAAATGGCAGTCAGGCCAGTTGAACGGGTTCCTGAAACATCCAAAAAGGTTTTCTGTTGCCCCTGGCTTTGCCTGGAAATGATAAGTTTAGTGTATTTGAAGATTGATGGCGTATGTTTTAAATTGAGGTAAAAATCGCAGATTGTGAGCACTAAACAGGAAAAGGCTGCAGAAGGGATGAAAAGCCCCCTTCTCGTTTCTGTCCTTTAATATATGAGCATAATCTTCCACATTTCGTAAAAGTCTGCAAAAGTCACTGTAAATAACCAGGCCCACCAATTTCTTTTCTCTCTCCTCCAAATGATGAAGCAATTTTTTTATTTTGTTTTTTTACCCCGCACACAAAGCACCCAGGGAGATCAATTCTTCCGATTAGGAAAATCTCTCTCCAGGTAGGAGGACACCTCCATTCTATACAAGCCCCCAGCTCTGCTCTCCCTCACTGCCTTGTCCAAAGGAGCAGGGGCTGCTTTACTCGTGTCTCCGGCACAGCTAATTGAAGTTCTGCCTCTTTCCTGCTAAACTTTTTCCCCAGTCTGCCTTTGCCAGCCCCCTCGTCTGATTACATCTAGTAATTCTCCACTGAATGAACGTCATTTACAATAGTAGGGGAGCTCTGCGCTCGCTGCTGCTTCACGCTCCATTTGTCCTCCATTCTCCCTTTAAAGTACTCGTGTAATATTAATAGTCATGAATATCAATTATTATGAGGCGGTGTAGGCAAGCGGAGGGAGGAAGGGGCGCCCGAGCAGTCTGAGCCCAGCTTCGGGTGGAAGAGGACTGCATCTGGAGCCCCGAAGAACGGCAGAAGAAAAGAGGCCAAAAAGACAGCAAAGAGACAGATGAACAGTTCTGTCTGTGTGTGACAGGCATCGCCAATCTTGTTGGGGTGGGGGGGGGTAATTTTTTTTTTTTTTTTTTTTTGATGGCTTGTCCTGGAAGCACCTCAAGCTCAGCTCCTGTGTCCAGCTCGCTTCTCTGCTGGACCCCTTGATTTTTTTTTTTTTTAATCATTGTTTGATTTTGAGCAGTAACCAGGCTTTTTTTTCCAGATGTTAGTCCACACCTATTCATCCATGGTGAGTTTGGATTCACGTGTTACCAGAATTGCATGCTCCCTCCTTTCACTGTCTCTCTGTCTCTGCGTCTCTGCGTGTGTGTGTCTCATACTCTGTCTCTCTCTGTCTTCCTTTGAGCGCCTTTGGCTTGGTAATTTAGCACCATAATTGGACGAGGCTGCAGCTGCTTCTCTCTGCATTGTGTGTTCTCCTCTGAGCTTCATGAGTCAGCTGGGAGGGGAGAGGCCGAAAAGAAAAACTTTTCATTTGCCATTGCAGTTTGGAAATTTAGGTGACTATTTCTGCAAAAAGAACCATGGGGAGTTTACCACGGTATTTCCACAGAAGAGAGGGAGAAACAAAGTCCACCTCCCTCATATACACACCTCTCCCTTCTTCTTTCACTTACTTCACACGCCAGATAGAACCAGGAGTAAGTTGTCTGGGCTTTTATTTCCCCCTACAACAACTTTAGGTCCTTCATTCTCACACTCTGGAGTATAACAGTATTAAATATAGAAAAACAATCTCAGAAATAACTCCTGTGAACCACAACTCAACTTAATTCAGCCTGGGCTTAGGATATGATTTGGAATGAGATCCATTTCAATCAAACACTATTTAAGTTACTTAATTCCTCCTGGGGAGGGAGGAGTGACTGGGAACTCAGACCCACGGATTACTTGGAGCTGTTGGAATGATCAGGTTGTCTGAACAGCTCCTGATCAGCTAGCTGCATTGCCAGTGAAGGCAGAAGTTGGTTTTTAATTGGGGAGCAGGGCAGCAAATACTATGAAGTTTTATTTGTTGTGATTTGGACCTCTAGAAGAGTTAGAAAAAAATAGTTAAAAACACCCAGAGGAGCAAACACCATATGTAAGACTCTCACAATTTTAATTAAGGCATTTAGAATCTCCCTCCATACGCACTGTTCCTACCGCTGCCTTTTGCCTGCTTTGCACTCCCCAAAAGGCAGCTAAAATGTTACAGTTAGGTGGGTGATCTCTTTCCCATTTCCTCCCCAAGCCTCGGGTTTGAAATTGATGAAATCATGTGGCCCTCCGAATCAACTTGGGGGTTTAGGTTTCAGATCCTTGCTTCCCTTGTCCCGGGAAGGGCGTACAAACGCCGGGCTTCTCCATTTGTCACTTGTATTTTTTTTCTTCCTCTCTGTCACTCTCTGTCTCTCTCTGCCTCTATCTCTGTCTCTTTCTCTGTCTCCTCTCTCTGTGTCTCTTCCTCTGTCTGCTCCCAGGACCGGCACGATGGCGTCCCGAGCCACAGCTCGCGGCTTTCTCAGCTGGGCTCGGTGTCCCAAGGACCCTACTCGAGCGCCCCGCCGCTGTCCCACACCCCGTCGTCGGACTTCCAGCCGCCCTACTTCCCGCCCCCCTACCAGCCTCTCCCCTACCACCAGAGCCAGGACCCCTACTCCCATGTCAACGACCCCTACTCCCTGAACCCATTGCACCAGCCTCAGCAGCACCCCTGGGGGCAACGGCAGCGGCAAGAAGTGGGTTCGGAAGCCGGCTCTCTCCTGCCCCAGCCGCGGGCCGCCTTGCCTCAGCTCTCGGGCCTTGACCCCCGGAGGGACTACCACTCGGTCCGCCGGCCGGACGTGCTGCTGCATTCGGCGCACCACGGCCTGGACGCGGGCATGGGTGACAGCCTCTCGCTGCACGGCCTCGGCCATCCCGGAATGGAAGACGTCCAGGTAACCACAAACAAACAAACAAACAAACAAGACAACGAATAAGGAATGGTTGGGAGGGGGAGGGGCGGGAGAGGGCAGCTTGGTCTCCTTTCGGGGTGTTTGTTCCCATGTTTAGAACAGGACTAGACAGTCATATAGAACTGTTTATGTGTGTCTGTATGTATGGTTCTATAGTAGCGATTTCCAGAGGTCTAATTATGATAATCCGAACCATGAGAAATTAAATCTTGAGGAAGAAAAATATGCATGTGTTTTGATACTTTAAGATTATTAGAATAAAGACGAATGCTTTTGTACTGCCTCAGCTATCATCTCCTGCATATTCTCTAGTGCTTTGCAGAAGCAAGCTTGGTACCCCCACTTTTACCAACATACACACCCCACAGCGGGGCTGTCCTGCTGACTTGGCAGGTGAAGACCTGGGTGCCTAGAGGCTAGAGCTCCAGCATGAAGGTGCAGGGACCTCTGTATGCTCCAGAGGGTCCTGCTGGATTCGCAAAGATTTTGCATGACAATGAGCTGTGTTCGTCTAAGCCAGGTCTTGCTTTGACTGTCCCATAAGCTACAAAGCTTTTTTCCAAGGTAAAATTGCAGTCCTCATCTGAGAAATAGAATGTATGTGAAGGAGAAACTCAGAAAGCCATAATTTGGGAGTCCGTGACCGTAGATACCATTTTGGAAATTCTTTTCACTTTTTGGTTCATTAAATGACTGTAGTGCAATATTCTCCACCTCCCTCTCCTGGCCTCCCCCTCTTTTAACACTCTTCTTTCCCCACTGCAATCATCCCAGTAGAGAGGCATCACGTGTTTATTTCTTAAAACAAAAGACTCAAAACACTCCCCCTACCCACCCACTATCCCATCTGCAGTCTACACAATGGAGCTTGATTTGGTTGAGAATACTTGGTTAAACTAAACAAAGAAACATCAAAGAAACGATTCCTAAAAACTATTTGGGTGATTCCGAGCAGGTCTCCTTTTTCACCATAAGTTAATTAGTCTGCAGAAAAGGTGTAGTTTACAGGTACGTAATTGACACTTCAGTTTCATTGGCATAGTTGTATATAATATGCATCCTTTGACATAACTCTGAAGCAAAGGAAAATAAAATGGGAAAGGAAAAAGGGTGCACGAGTCATTCTTCTGTACCTTGCTGGAAAAAAGTATTTTTAAACAGTTAAAATGTGGTGACAGCATC
This sequence comes from Cheracebus regulus, assembly GCA_963574635.1. Taxonomy (NCBI): domain Eukaryota; kingdom Metazoa; phylum Chordata; class Mammalia; order Primates; family Pitheciidae; genus Cheracebus; species Cheracebus regulus. The sequence goes on from CAUYQU010060338.1 coordinate 21,825, forward strand.
AAATTCTGTGTGTGGTCTATGATTGTTTATTGTTTTAAAAGAAATTCAGTTATTTTTTTTAAAAAAAAAAAAACAGAATGATCTGATTTATGGCTAGATTTACCAATAGTAGTAAGAGTGATGATGGTTTTGTTGACCTAGCTGAGCTTGACTGTCCCTTCTAGAGATATTGCTCATTTTGGAATATTATATGAGAAAGTATTTAATGTTTTTTTTTTTTATGCATGGGGGTAATGTGTGGGTGGGGTAGTTTTCAAATTAACCTTTTTGAGTGTGGTTCAAAGTGCTGGATAATGAAAGTGGATCAACTCATCACCAGGACTGTTGGTGATACTGATGCTGGCCCTGTCACCAGCACCCTATAGGCCCCGTGACTCTAGTCAAGGAACTCAGGAATTTCTCCCCTAAAAGAAGGAGCAGATTTCTTTAGTGAAATGTTTTTAAAGACAGAATTGAGAGAGCTTTTTGTGTTTGGTGAAATACGAAGTCTGAGAGAAAAACAGGACCAGGTCAGTGCATATGTGGGAGAATACTCTTGTCAAATAGTCGGAAAGGATTTAGAGGATTTGTGTGAACAGAGCACCGCAGGGCCAAGTTGCTGCTGTCGGGAATATAGACCGCAGAGGTGGAGAGCCAAAAGGAGAAATACAGCAGGCAGCAGACCGGGTTGGGGGTGGGGGGGCACTCGCAAGCCCCTCACTCACCCGACCCCCGCCCTGCTCCTCCTCTGCTTCAGCCCATCCCGTCACCTGTGGGGAGGCCCACAGGACCTTCTTGGGACAACCCCTATAATGCTAGGGATCTCAGAGTACACACCCCGCTCCTGTCCCTAAAGGGAAACAGCAAAGACAGGGACAGTTGATGACAGACCTCCTGAGGCCAGGGTGAAGTTGACTGATACACGGCAGTTGACAAAGATTGGGGGTTGTGCTTCCAGAACCAGAGCCTCAAATCCAGAGACTTCGACTCCTCTGCTCAATACAGAAGGATCCACTTCCGAGTTAGGGATCTGGAGTGTGGGGTTAAAATGACAAAAGCAGGTCAGGATTTCAAGGCTCCCTGCAGCTACCAAATGGGTGGACTGCACCGGTCCAGTCTTTAAAAGGACCAGAGAGTGCCTAGACCTTAACCTCAAAGTCACTTGTTCCAATCTCAAGGACCTCGTGTGTGTTCTAGATCCCCCCGAGACAGGGAGCAGGCAGATCCTGAGGGTGCTGCCTGGCCTATGGGTCGAGGGTTTTGTTGTGCTACACAGATGCACACACTCAGGGCCACAGCCCCCATCGTGAGAGAAGAGAAGGAGGAGAGCTAATTAACCAAATGCTTCTAATATTTTTTTTAAATGAAACTATAAAACCCTGTCAATTTCTATTTCAATTTACTCACAGGGGCTATTAAACTAGCAAATCGCTGTTTGGGTTCTGGGTATGCTACATTTCACCCATTGTGCGTGCATGCGTGTGTGTGTGTGTGTGTGTGTGTGTGTGTGTGCGGTTGAGGAGGGGGCTACAAGTGTTAAAAACTCAAGAAAACACAGAGAGAGAGAGACAGAGGGAGTGAAATGAGATTTGTTTAAGATTTGTTTAGTTGCCATGTACACCTCTTTTCTTCTTCCCACCTTTGCTCTTTTACCTCCCATCCCTCTACCACCCATGAATATAAACATATAAGGATGTTAAGTCAACTCCCCCCCAAACACATACACACACTCAAACACACCCAAGTGTCTTAAAGCAACCCCTGGTATCACTTTTAACTAAAGAAGTATAGTAATTACGAGTCTGAGTTGTTTTTCTGCGCTTCCGCATGCAGTCCTAATTAAATCTTTACGATCCTCCCTGTGACGATTAAGCGCCAGCATGCTGCGTGAATATCCTGTACAAAAACCCAGCAGGCGGCCGTAATTAGATAGAAAATCAGACAAGAGCCTTCTCATTAACTACAACAACTACCCCACGTCGCTGATGAGGCGTTTATACATATTTACGTACAAACGTGAGGGTAAGGTGTGGGAGCTCCCCGGTCCAGGCCGGTGTAAGTCAGGATCTGACCGCCCACAGGCACAGGCGAATAGTTCTATCCTGCCTAGACACATTGCCACTGTGGGCACATGATCACAGAAAGGTGTGAATCGTGTGTGTTTGTGTGTGGCAGGGTCCCCTGAGGAGTTACGAACAAGTTACATGAAATATTTTAAAAACACCTTTTTACTATTTCTGAAGTTGTGCATGGCATGTTGCAGCAAGGAAAACAGTTCTTATGGAGAATAACAGTTTTGCTCACCTTTCTGAGAACAGAAGAGTGACTATTAAAAATGAAAAACAAATTAACATGCCCCCTCTATGATTAGATCATCTCGTTTCTAAAGTGTTGCTTGTTTGGGGTAGACAGTCTTTTTCTTGTGATGAACTCACACTCTGAGGATAGAGCATGAGTGGGTGTGAGTTCTGTGAAAACATCTCCTCACTCTCAAGCTCTTTGCTTTTTACTTCTCTATAGAGTGAGTGACCATTTGGTCCCAACTTAGGTTTCGAAGGGTCAAGAAAGTAGTTGTAGATTTTAGAAAGACCAAGACCTAGCATTTATTTTCTTGGTGGGGAGAGAAAGGGAATCCACTGCTTTTGGACGCCCTGGGATGCACAGCCAGAACTCTGTTCATGTGTATTCTGACAGTAAGAAACTTGCTCCAACAGCTATTTCCTCTCAGAAGTGCTGCCAGTGCTCAGAGTTGAAAGTTTCCTTCTCTGGAATGAAACTGTGGCACAGAAGATGAACATTCCTTGCGATTACCTAGGTGCTGACTGGGAGGATCCAGGCCTTTGTGTGTGTCTGCTTGTCTGTAGTTACTACCTTTCTAACAGGTGTGCTCCTTGCTGGGAAGCAGCATCAGCAGGGCTGGGAGGAAGGGTAAATCGTGCAGGTTCCTCCAAGAGATTATCGTTGTGCAGCAAGAAGCTCATAGCTTACAGGAACGTGTATGGACTGTAATGGGTGTACAGTCCTAGAGGCTTGCAAACATGTTCCTATGTGTTGCTGTTTGCATTCCATTCCAAATTGCTCAGACTTTAATTAAAATCCTATAATGTAAACTATTATGTATTTGTAAAATTGCTCTGGGGTTAAATGCACTGGGATAGAATGGAAAACAGAAATTGCTCCTACTAATATTGGTGAAAATCTGTCAGCTGTTGCCAAATTTTTACAATTCATAAGAGCAAATAACATAAAGGTTTATCTATGTAATATCTATGTTTTATATAATAACTAAACCAATGTTGCATCCCAGATGTCTCTCAAAGTTTCCTTTCTCCTCTTCTTCCACTGGAAGAATTTATAATTTGAGTACATTTCATTTCTATGTTGATTTGGAAGTAATAATAATAATAAAACTGCCCTTTATGAATTATTCTAAATGGAAATAACAGAAACTCCAGTTTGGAATAACATGATTTATTTGTGCAATTCTTTAATATCCAATCAATTTGAATAGTGATGTTTTTATATTCACAGTCAGTTGAAGATGCCAATAACAGCGGCATGAATCTATTGGACCAGTCTGTCATTAAAAAAGGTATGGATTATTCCCCCCAAAAGTAAGCAAAGTTTTCTCATGCATTAACGTCTTTATGATGAGTTTTCACTTTGGGGGAATTCATTATTTGACAAAACATAAATGTTTGTTCACAATCATAGGACAATGGCTGTCAGACTAGGGAAAAGGGCATGTTGGGAAAAAGGAAACTGGGCAAGGGACAGTGAAAACCTCAGACACAAACTAAGATGAGTGAGACAGAGAGAGACTGTTGCCATTTTTCTTATGGCATATTTGGTAGCCATTCTTGATACATCTTAAATAATTGAGCTATCATCGTGTATGGAAGTGGCTGGTAAACACTGGTTTCAGGAAGGTGCTGTAATAATTTCAATGGTAACTGGAGTTTGCTGAGCTAAATCCTGTGTTATTGAGATAGCTCTTTCTTCTTTTTGTATTTGATTTTTTGGTGATCATTTTGTTCCCAGTTCTCTGTGTTTTATGAGTTGTTTCTTTTATTATTTTTTGCATTGTGCCAAATGTGTTGCTAAATATGCGCATCCTGAGAAGCTGAGACAGCCTATGCACATTTCTAAATCTTCCTACATATGTATTCATGATTTAGTGTGACTGTGGAATCACCCCATACTGTTAAAGGGCATGTGATATTAACAAATGTTTGCAGTCTCTTGTACAGCTGTAAGCAAAATAATTAACTAATTAAACTAATTAAATGTAATTACAATAACTCATTTTGGGCGTATTGCAGCTGCTTAATTTTTTCTCCTCTTCTCTGACAGTCACTGAGAGAATGCCTGGCGATTAGTGTGGCTGCTGAAAGGCCTAAATGTCATTCACATGCCACAAATTTAGAAGCTTAAATGTGTAAACAGTGCAATCTTTAATTATCACAGGAACTGGCATTTGAAGATACAATTTTAATACTGTAACCCTTCCTTTTGGATGCTGGAGAAGCCTCTCCCTATGTTTAGTGTCAACAATCCCCAGTTTTCAGTCATTTTTGATTCACTTGAGCCACTTGAGATTCACAAAAACAATTAAAAGAAAAAATGCTTTGGGAAGTAATTCATCCAGACTCAAATGGGATAGTAGAAGGGTTGTGGAATAAGGATTCCAAGCAGGGTGAGGTATTCTAAATTGTCTTCTTTTACAAAGGCAGGCAGAGTCGCTTTGAAAGGTGGGTGGGGGAAGCTATACTTGATACCATTTGGCTTTGGAATGAATATTTTGAAGTATAGTAAGGTTTGGGGCAAAACTATTTATTTTAATGGTTGCTTCAAACCTCTCTCTCTCTTCTTTAAATAATATTGTTTTGGCTTTTAGTGCTTGCTTTTGGGTTTGCTAGAATACCCAGGCTTGGTGCTTAGATTTGCAACCATGCTGACTGACAGCTCACTTTTACCATTTTCTCTGGGGTCTTCTTTTTCAGTTAATTGCTGGTTGATTAGGGTGGGGTGGGGGAGGAGCCTCTTCATTGGCTTTTTTGATTTTAGTCCCTCCTCCCTTTTCATGGAAAGCTAGAACCACTTAGCTCAGGGTTCTGTATCCTAGCAACATCATTTGGGCTGGCAGTGGAACATGCCCAACAGATGACCAATCAGCAATATTATTAATAGCCAGTCCAATAAAAATATTTGTAACTTAGCTTGCCTAGCAAAACGGAGCTGAAGGTTTTCTTAGATATGGGATGCTTTGGTTTCGGAGCTTGTATATGTTTGTCAGTGAAATGTGAATATTTATGTGCAAGTTTGTCTCCAGGAATAAAAAAAGGAGAATAATGACTAAAGTTGATGAATCTGTTTTTGGACACACCAGAGTACGTTTTATGTCCCCCAAAATGTACAGCTTTTTAAAAAATGTGCAGCTTAAAATATTTAAGTAGCATTCCAGTCACTTTAATTGATTCAGGGGGTGTGGTATGAATATGATACAATGGTAGGTCAATTCCATTATTTAATATTTGACATGTTTGCTTTATTACATTAAGAAAAGATCCTAATGTCATGGTTTTTTTTTCTTTAGAGAGCCATAGGCAAAATAAGAATACGAGGCTGATTTACTTTTCTATCTCACTGTAAGCCATTTAAAGTTGGCCCCTTCCATGCACCCTAGTCTCCCATCTTTGCTCGCCATCCCCCCAATTATGAGAGATGTTTCCAAGAAATTAATTTTGTAAAAGAGGTGAGAAAGTCTTGTGAACTTAATATTCTAAATTTCAACACCTGACAGAAGGCTCAGTTTCTTAATATTTTCGAATAGGCTTTTAGGCAGATTTAAAAAAAAAAAAAAACCTACCTCATTAGTGAAAAACTGGCAAGTGGTCTAGGCTTGGGGTTCTCTGCCCCTGTGTTTATGAAGCTAGAAAACTTAGGCATAAATGATACATGTCTCTATATCTCTTACTCCAGTTATGGCAAGGTCCCTTCAAAAATGTAACCAGTCTAATTTTTCACCTGTGTTTGTATCACCCATAGATTATGGGCTCCCTCTCTTGTTATGTTTGCTATCTGGGCTTAGCTGACATTTCTGAAGTAATTTAGTTAAGAGGAAATGAGTTGTTCCCAGTAGAGAGAGCAAACGAGTCAAGTGAAGGTAGCCAGCGTGATAAATGGCTCTTTCATTTGAAGATCTCCAGAGCTCGTTTACGGCTAATTTTCTGTATTGGCCCCCTTTGAGCTATTAATGCAATCGGCAGGGACCGTGGTCCCTCTCCTCTTAGCTGCCCCATTAGAGCTCCCATTAAGCTGCCTAGTCTCAACTTTGTGGCAGAAATGGGGGGGGGTGGGGTAGTAATGAAAGGTGCTTTTTAAACTCTCCTAATCTAAACCGGCAGAGGGTGGTTAATACGATTTGAAGGGGGCTGGTCAATGAGCAATCAATAAAGTAATAATGAGAAGGATTCGGTACATTAACAGTCTAAAAATCCAACGAGACATTAAAAAATCATTCTTAACTCTAAGTTCCATTAAGATTAGGAATCTGGGGGGTTGGGAGGAGAAAGAGGGTGTACCCAGCTAATGAAATGATCACTGCCACCATCATATTGCTTAAGTAAAACAAAAGGCTCACCTAAACTTTAAGAAGAAAGTTTCTGGTGTAATCAGAGGCCAATATGCAATTTGTTTAACACATTAGACAGCAGAAAATATGCTGGGATTTCTTGGAAAGGCTAGCATGGCTGGAATCCAAGGTTCAAATGTTGTGACTGTGGGGCATTTTCATTGGTCTTAGGGATATCCTGTTTGGTTAGTTTCAGTTCAGCCTCCATTCTCTCCCACTTTCTTTCCCGTTAGTTCTGGCCCCTTCCCCACATAAACACTTTGATTGGTGTGGATTTTCTTTCATGGGAAATAAAGACATTGCCACATTTCTGTTACAATTGGTTCTGTTGGGATTCTTCTGACCTAGAAGGTACAATGCTCTGAGAGTCTGTCAGAGTTTCTGAACTGTATGAGTTTCCCTCTCAAAAGAAGTTTGAATTTCCAAGGTGGACTTGAATCCCAATAGTTATTTATCAGCTAGAGACCCTGAGAAACATTGCGGCCACTCTTTCAAAGTCAGGCAGGTTAGACATTCTTCTTCAACAACCCAAGTGCTGAAACTGAAACAGACAATAAATGACTTCCTTAAGGTCCTACACACCATGTAAGTGATGACACCCAACTCAGTGTCCAGCTTTTTAGATTCTGTCCCTACAAGATGCCAATACTGGATATTTGAGTTGTCTTTATATCCCTTCTTCTTTGTGGACATTATTTAATGTTTCTTTCCACAATTTCAGTCCCCACATTTATATGTGTTATAGTAGTGGAATACAATTTAATGCTCAGGTACATGAGAAGGTTTTCAAATGAGAGGCAAAGGGTGCTCTGCTAGTGAGAAGAAGAGTGCTAACTTTTAGGGGTCACTTTGAAACAATGCTAAGCCTCTTGGTTGTTTCCTAATGTCATTTACATCTTTAGGTCAAGAGTGCCTTTCAGAGAGACTTAGCATGAATCTGTAAGATAAGTTCATTTCTTCCCTTCCCCTCACCAGCAGATCTAATCAAACACAAAGTTCTCAAAACTGTAATTTCACACTTAAGTTTAAAGAGTAGAGATTAAAAGCTAGCCTATTAACACTTTAGCTCTTCTATGGTCTACTAATGAATAATATTTCTCTAATCATTTTTCTTTCCTCTCTCTTAAAACTCCAGCCATGGTAACAAAATATTGATCTAAACTGTTTTTAGCCTTTTTTGCTTCTCCCCAATATAACACAGCAAAAAAGGGAAGGGAATGAGTTTTGTGGGTGTTACATTCAGAAGTTGGCCTTGACACCCAACTGGGAACTGAAGAGGAAAAAAAACACTTTTAATGTATGCACAGAAAATTGTAAACATGTAAAGAACTGAAAGCTTCATGCTGTTTTGCTATGCCCCATTTCCTTACTATTTCCTGCTGTCGCTTTAAACCTATCTCAGTCATCTCTGGGTTCCATGAGCATGAACAGTGTGCTGATAATTACTAACAAATCAACCAGGCCCTGTTGCACTTTGGGTTTATTGATAAGCTGGAAGAAAGCAGAAGGGAAAAGACAGAGAGTAAAATATGGGGTTAATCAGGTGAGCTAAACAGGTGTGAAAACGGAAGGGAAAGTAGATGATGGAGTTATGGACCTAAAGGAAAGCTGGGACAAGAAATGTGTCAGATCTAGTCTAGGGAACCAATACTAAGGAGAGAGGTTTAGAAAATGAGGATAGGAGGGTGGGAACACAGTTGTGATACTTAAATTAGAAAATGGAAATACAATCCAAAGCACACCTTCTCACATTGTCCATGCTTTGAACTACGGAGGGGTGGGGGGAGAACAGTTCCCACTTCCCAGAGAGGGCAGTGTACTGACAGAAGCTGATTGAATTGGGGGTATGCAGGTGATAATGTATATGCAGAAAGGTACTCTACCCTTGGCAGGAAGCAATGTACATTTCCCCAAAGGAAATAGCTCTTGTCAGGTGAATCAGGCAATTAACAATAGTGAAATTAGGAGGCAGTTTATAACGTTTCTTTAAAGAACTGGCTTTTCCAGAGGTTTAGCTTCTGGGACGGGGTGAAGTAGCTAAGATTCCAGTCCTCAGTGGGTATTTGGTTATACACTGTAGGAATCAGGAACTGAATTTAGTATTTTCAGCTTAGTGGAGTTGGTTGTTGTTATTTAAAAATATTCTAAATAGTATTTAGAGATAAATATATTGCTGAGTATAGAGGTGAGATTTTTATATAATTTATTTCTATAATTCACATCATGTTAAAATTACAAAGGGCCATCTATATTTTGGGAATAAGTTTTTCCAAGTTTTCGTAATGCCAGTTCCCATGGTTGTTAATTATTTTTTTATAATGCCTTCAGTATGAGTCTGAATTATGGAAATAATCACTGTTGTGAAGATTAAAATAGATGCCCCATCAAATCACCTATTAAGTGACTTTAACTCCACATTTTACTCAAATTTGGTTAACATTCACACTTCAACTTTTTCATTGGTTCATTCTTAAATGGGAAGCATATTCACTGGTGAGAAAATGAGGTAAATAAGAAGGAACTCCTTTTTATATCCCTTGTCTCCACCTCATAACAGTGCAGAATATTTACCCTGTTGCCAACATCATTCATCCATCTGGGACAAGACGTTGGGCTCTGTGGACGGATCCATAGATCCTAAAATGCCTACCAAGTAGTAGCAGAGGGTATGGTTTAGTCCACTCAACCACTCCTGTAAGAAAGCTCTTTTCCAAGGTGTTTGTAAAGGATCTTATGAAATTCATAGTAAGTAAAGGATTGGGGACCAACCTGGCTTTTAGAAGTCTCTAAACAACTATGGAGATTTGAATACTGGAATCTGTGGTAAAGAGAATGAACTTTTACGGAAATACTCAATATTGGTTAGTCTGTTCCATACAAGGGAGGTTATGCATCATCTTTGATATGTAGGGTTCTAGACCCCAGATGATAGAAACAGCATATCTTTCCCCCATCACAATTACAGAGTGAGATAGTTTTATCAAATAGGTAGGGGCGGAAGCCTATTTTTTCACACCAGATGCATGTTTCCATGGATCTGTTGGATTGGGGATTAACAAATACCATGTAGATTGGGAGGCTTCATATCCCAGTGGAAGAAACAAAGGTACAGGGAAAGTCAGGAGGTATAGTCACATGTTCAGGGGCCTGTAAAACCTACAGAAAGAAAAAGGGCTTTGGCAATGAAGTCCAAGGGGCATACTGCCAGGGAACTGGGAGGTTGACTGTTCCTCATTCCCAGCCTTCTGGTTCCACTGAGCCTAGCCTCTTTCTGACATGCAGGTGACACTGAAACACAATTAAGCAGAAATACAGGCTGGAGAGGCTGAATGCGCCAGGGTAGGGGTAGCAGTGGCAACCAGCTGTCAACTCTTATTAACTTCTGCATAAAACATACCTTGAGTGTGGTTTGTTATCAATTACTTGCCGAAATGAAACAACTGGGGCAAGGCAAGACCACCACTCATATGAATTAGAGTGACTGGTCGATTGATCAGGGTACCTGTTGTAAATCATAACTGCTCCAAACAATCACCAACCAGTGCTTTAATTTGCAAACAAAATTCATGTCACTGAAGAATTGCTTTCACTGGAGATGAGTATTTAGGTTCATTTCTAAATGAATCTGTTGTTATTATGTAGGAAAGAATGGGACCCACTTTAAAGAGCAGCTCTTTTGGGTCCAGCTCCTCAGCTCAATGGTATTATCTGTCTGTTCTTGGGCATGGCATCTGATGGGGCCTACCCTCATGATCCTCTCTAGAAATGACCATAGATTTGAGTCCAATAGGAACGGAGGAAGGGGTTTCCATTGGTATTACCATTTTATATCACTGCATGGTGATAATAACCTTCAGGCTTCAGCACCAAATGAGATAGGCATTATTATCCTCAGGAGACAGATAAGGGAACTGAGGAGACTCAGAGAGTCAATCAGGTGTCTAAGGTCACAAAGCTACAACATGATGGAATAGGATTTGCCTGGTTCACAGCACAGTCCAAGCTCTGAGTTGTTTGATTTCTTGATCTGTGTAGTGAGCAGGACTGTAGCAAGTGACACTCAGATGTCTACACAAGAAGTAAGTTTCCAGAGGAGTGATGGCTTTTCCATCTGTTTGTTTACGGTGCTCGGAACGCACTGCAGCCCCTGTGGAACAAACACTTCCTCCCTCAGCTTTCCACTTGGCGTCTGTCCTGTGGACTAACACAGTGACACATTCTATCAGCCGGTCACCAGCATCGAAACTTGGACACCTTTATGGCATTTTTTCGTCTCTTTCTAGTTCCGGTTCCTCCCAAATCGGTGACTTCTCTAATGATGAATAAAGATGGCTTCCTGGGAGGCATGTCCGTCAATACCGGCGAGGTGTTTTGCTCGGTCCCAGGCCGTTTGTCTCTGCTCAGTTCAACTTCAAAGTACAAAGTAACCGTGGGAGAAGTTCAGAGACGGCTGTCGCCCCCTGAATGCCTCAATGCATCTCTCCTCGGTGGAGTCCTCAGAAGGTAACACCCCCCCCCCCCAAAAAAAACACCAATTTTTATTGGATGGGGAGGAGAAGGCTCCAGCAAAACCCAATCTGCAGTCTAACGCGGTTGCCTGGCAACTGGGAGGCCCAGGCAGTGCTTCTGCGCAGCGCTTGCGAGGAGCTGCGGACGCCACGTGCTCACCCGGAAACCCTGGCGCCCTTGAACCCAGGCCTGCCCAAGTCCTGTAGGTTCTACCGCAGATTTTGCCACCCTGGGAATGTTTCACTTTCCTGGCCCTGCGCCTGGAGCCTCTCTCCCTCCCACCCCTAGGACATCTGGGGGTGGGGGCATTCTCTAGCCTGAGTACAACGCAGAACTCACATACACACACACCCCCCCCCCAAAATATGTTTCATGAAACTCTCTTCATACTGTCAGTGTACTCTTTCTCTTTTATTGCATGTTTTAAAATGCAGTTGGCACCCAGTTTAATTGGTCTCTCAACCTGCTGTTGCACCATAACCCAGTTTGATAAACTCTTTTCTAAATTTGTGACATCCTCCTTCAATAACACCACCACCAATAATAGGAATAATACCATTTTAGAAGTATTTAGAGGTATTCCTTGGAGCCATTCAGGTGCTTCACAGTATTCCAGCCCAGAGACTGACTCCTCCTCATGAAAATGGGAGAGAATGTGGCTTTTGTCTTAAGAAGATTTAAAGCCTCCCCCAAAGTCCTTGCCAATGCCTGAACACTGGCAGTGTCCCTGATTTGAAAGTGACTTTGTATGAGACAAAACTCTTCAAGATAACCCGTTGTGGGAGTTGACAGTCCTTTTCTTCCCTAAAAGTGATTGTATCAAGAGTACAGCAAAAGAGATTACAGTAACTGAGGATTTTTACTTGTATTTTTGTCCAGACCTTAGCACATACAAAGAGAATCTTGGGAAAAATTAAGGGTGTGACCCAGGAACTTTCTCATTTTGAATCCTCTTGCTCTGCCCTCCTTTGATTCTGTTTTCAAGTGAGTGCTTTGAGCCTCCAAGTGTGAAGTTTTCAGTCACTCCCTGAACATTAAGCATGTGTATATAAACTTGCTGAGATTAAGTAAAATAATCAATATAAAGTGCTTATCACATAGCTGCACTTCCAAAGGTGTTAGTCTGTCACTATGATCATCACCATTTCATATTTCACATTGCTGTCTCCTTTTAACATAACAACATTTATAGCAACTCTTGATGCCTTCCTCACAAAGCCCACCTGTTTCAGCAAGTGCCCTCTCCTCGCTCAGCCACCTGCCTCTTTCCCTCTTTTCAGCAAGGTTGTGCTTGCCCAGTTTCTGCTCACCTCACTGGCTTCATGACAAGGAAGGAACACGCACATGCGTGTACAACTTCTACCTTCTCTAAACCCATAACCTACACCTAATTATTCCCATCCGGTATCTTTTTTTTTTTTTTTCACAAGATAAAAAAAGAAAACTCAGTTTAAAAAAATTCTGCGTATTGCAGAAATTAAGCAAACCTCAGCAAACTATCAGCAAATAACCAAAAGGAAGGGGAATAAATGTGCTAACCTCAAGTTAAAACCTCTTCAAGCTCCACTGGGCTTTAGATTGCTAAGTTTAAACTTTGTTTCAGGAACACTCTAAGGTTAATCAGAATGTTAATTCTTGCAATTTCAGAGCCAAATCGAAAAATGGGGGGAGATCTTTGCGAGAAAGGCTAGAAAAAATCGGTTTGAATTTACCCGCGGGCAGGCGCAAAGCAGCAAATGTCACGTTACTCACCTCCCTGGTGGAAGGTAAGCAAGATGTGTGGCCATTTCACGAAGTGGGTGAGCTTAACTGTCGGCTGGAGGCTGACATTTTACACATTTCATGATTAACTGGAAATCATTGTGATTGTTGTGCCCTTATGAGTTGGATGTCAAGCGACTGCTTGAGAGAGGTTCAAAGGTTCTTTTACTTAGAGGAAGCCAGCAGTTGTAGAGAGGCCAAGGGAAGTATATGAGAGTTCCTGTGCTCTGAAAAGTGCTCAAGGTACAGCCTCCAAGCCAAAGCAGGGGTCACCCCTGCTGCCACGTGCAGGACATCCTCTTTTTGAACTCTTGCAAGAGTAATTCTTTAAGCAGTAATTCATTCTATACCCCTTCCGCTTCCCAGATTTGAATTGCCAGTAGTAGAAAACACATTGCACTCATGACCCCTTATGGTTATTTAAAAACTTTTGTCACTCCTAGGGCCAAATCTGCAGATTACCTGGGACAAATTGTTATTGAAATATTGATAGCTTAATAAGGCCAATGATGGCTAGGAGAAGACTGGAGAGGAGGGCTGAGGAAATATGTAAGGGAGTCCGCTATTGTCTTCAATGTAGATTCATCAATTGTGAATTAAAGGGTGATAATTGCAATAAGCACCTTGTAATTTGCTCATCAGTTTGGGTTTGGGGATGATATTTATGGTATGTTATAAACAAAATCATCTACGCAGTCTAGAACAAGAGGATCTGCAGTTGAATTTGTGGGAAGTAATATGAAATACAGTTAGATGGTCCTAATGGAGGAAGATGCAGAATTTTCTCTAGCATCTAGCTTGTAGGTCTTGTTTTTTAATTCCATTTGTATGGGTATGACATTATGACACTCCTGCAGAGAGTTGGTTTTTAGAAGATGGAATCTTAAAATATTTAAGCAGCAACCATTAATCATCATAGTTATAGACCTTATACTTGGACATTTTAAAGGCAAAATTGCTTGGCCCAAACACCCTCCGGAGTCACTGAATTTTCAGACCACACTTATTAGCGGTTGAAGCTCAGCCTGGAAGTTTCACATTTTACCCTTCAGGGAATTGCTAATGTCATAGTCCTCATTTTGAAAAGCAATCAAGGTAACCTTGGCTCAAGAGAGGGATTTTAGTGAAGAGAGGAAACTGGAAACCCCACTAAAATTCCAATATTTGTTTGGCAGTTTTTGGTTTTGTGAATCCTTGTAAGCAGCATGCCTGAAGTCTTTTGTTATTATAATAATAATGATTAAAAGTAAGTCATGCTCCTTAAAAATAATGTAGCCGTGGGGTATTTCAACATGTCTGTTTTTCATGTGTGAGATCTTTCCTTGAACCCCAAAGTCTGTGTTTTAAAAGGTAATAAAGCTTTACTTAAAAGGGGCTTTTGTATAAGCTGAGTAATACCTTAGATACCCCAGTTTTCTATAGCTTCTGTGTAATCTTTGTGCATGTAAAGTCCTGAAGAAGGAGAATGATGACAGGAACCTCTGAAGGGGGAAAAACCTGAAACTTGACAAGCAGGAAAAGTGATAAGGAGAATTATTATTTCATTGCAGATAGAAATACTCTTTCCATATACATTTTATATATGTTCTTTAATGTATGTGGACATGTATACATATGGGCTTGTTTTTATATATTTGTTGTAATACAATTGTAGCAAGATGATGGTGACTTTTAAATTTTATTTAAAGCAAGTGTGACAGATGCTTTAAAAAGAAGGAGGAATCTGGCTTAAATATCCAGCCAAATATCTAGATCCAATTGTAAGGTGAGTCTTGAATTTATTGGCACATCTTTCCCTTAAGACAAAAACAGTGTGGTGTAGGAGACCCCTTAGCTATTCAGGGGATGTCTAGCTAGGACTTGGCTCAGGGAGAGGCGGGAAAAAGAGGCAGGAGCAAAGTTGGTCCCACCAATTTTAATTACAGCTTGAGAATCATTTTTACTTTAGGCATCTGTCTCACCTTTGCTTTCTGCTCCAACAGCTGGCCTTCTCTGGAAATACTAAGAAAGTTGAGGGAATGTCTCATGCCCTGAGATATTTAGGGACTGGGTGCTGATTATTACCTTCACTGTTGTCTTTTTCAGGAGAAGCTGTTCACTTAGCTCGGGATTTTGGGTACATTTGCGAAACGGAGTTTCCCGCCAAAGCCGTCTCTGAGTATTTGAACCGGCAGCACACAGACCCGAGTGACCTGCACTCCCGAAAGAATATGCTGTTGGCCACCAAGTGAGTGTCTTAGACCCTGGGCTCTCAACTCACTACCAGCTGGCTAGGCCGCCTGGTTTGGCTTGGGAGGAAGCGGTGGGGAGGGGCAGAGAAAGAACTCAGAGGGTTGTCTAGAAGTAGCATTTGCGGCTTGTGGCAAGCAAGGTAGGCAGAGTTGACGGGCTACGGGTTGGTCTCAGGTCTCTTCTCTCTGCGGAAAATGGCTTTGTTAATCCGAATCCAGGCTTCTTACAGTTCTTTGCTATCACTATGGGAATGTCAGGCAGATCTTTTATGGGTGAGTTCTTGTTCCAGCTCTTCCCTGGATCTGGAGGTGCATATTTCTGCCTGGGTTTCACATCTATCTCCCTGTCATAGCCACACAGCCATGTGTGCTCTTTCAGGGTGTCTATAAAACCCACGTGTACCCATCTCTACCCACAGCTCTAATTACTCCGTTTCCAACGTTGCTGTTTGTCATCTTCCACAGACTTGTAAAATTTACTACAACTCCAGAGGGGAAAATAGTAAATCTCTGGCTAAATTTAGGTCTAGAGCTCATTTGAACTTTTACAGTGGGTTTTCTATTTATTTGATTTACTCCTGTCTTTGGCTTCGGTGTCATATTGTTGGTGTTTTATGGCCGGCTCAGGCCTGCAGTGGGCGGCGCTGCGTGCGCCAGCACGTTTCTCTTGCAGGCGCGGCCCAAACAGCGGCGCTCATTTATTTAGTGCTCGAGGACGCGGTTTGTCCCGTTGACAGCGTAATTTAAAGAAATATATGGAAGGCTGAAAAATCATTTGCTCAAATTTGTCCAGATGTTTTTGAGACGTGATTGGAATTTGATTGCCCCTTTCCGCAGGGTCAAAAAATATTAATGTCCCAGAACTTTAATTGCTTACAGACCCCTGGTTTGGGCTTTGAAGATTTAAAATGTTTGACTCTAAGCATTTGTTCTCCCCAGTTCAGAATATCCTTTTTGGCACTTTGATAATGAGTACAAACTTAAGGAAAGACTTTACCCATCTCGTCCAATGATCAAAACCTGGCATCCACCCTCTTTTTAGAGGGTTTTCATCATGCAGTATAATAGTCGGTAGATTGTTCTCCTACCCCTTGTGCTGGTGGCTGGTGGTGGGGATCAGTTGTGCTTTATAAAAGAAGAAGGGTGCTTTAAAGAAAAAAATGAAGCCAAACTGTATAAATCAGATAGGATCACAAATGACTCTCATTTCCCTAAGGTATGCATATAACTGCCCCCTGTCCAACCACTGTGGCTTCTCTTAGGCCAGCACTTTTTAACCTAGAGTATCAGAATCATCTGGTGAGCTTTTTCAAGATATTTCTGTATGGGGCTACCCCCAAATCTTCTAAATTGGAATTACTGGAGGTGGAGGCCTCGAAGTTGTATTTGAACCTCACAGGTGTTTCTAAGGTGTACCTTTTAACAGCTTAAAAACTGTCCCACTTTGATCAGAACCCTTACCTATTTCTTCCTGGTTGTGGGATTGTATGTGTGTATTTCAAAGGGAGAATCCAGAAGGTAGGAAGAGGATGCCTGTTAGTGTTCTCCATCTACCCACCTTAAAACCAGCAACTGTTTAGCTGCTGTGACTGGGTGGTATTCCTCATCAGATTTAGCCACTATCCGAAAGTGGCAGCACCCTGGGAAAGGATGTCCCAGGGTTCTTTGAGTCCAGTCAGCTGTCCTGTTTACCTGTTTGCTAGGCCAGGTGTGGCTAGGTATGTGTCAGTCAAGTCATCCCATGGGCGGGGGGGGGGGGGTTCGCTTTTTTCTAAACACCACAGACCCACAGGCTAGAGGCAGGTGGACAGGTGAAATCTGCCCATCTGTGAAAAGCTGTGGCCTTTGGGATGCTGTGTGTCTGCCTGCCAGCCATTTGACCTTCAGGGCTAAAACCATCCCATCCAGCTCCTATATTAAAATTTCTCAAATAAGCTCAATCCATAGTTAGGCACACAGGATTTCTAAGGCTGGGAGAATCCTCTAAATTGTAGGTGCCTTGAGGAAATAAAAACCTTCAACAAATAAAAATCTATCCTCCCCAGTGTCTTAACAGTCTACCTTTAGGTTTTATTTAAACTATATGGGAATCCTTTTATATTGACAACAATCTGGTTATACAAAGATTTTCAGTAGCCTACACTTAGAAGAAAGAAAGGGGGGGGGAAGGCAGAAACTATCTCCCTCCCCCAATATTGCAGGTAAACAGGTTTTTTGCTTTGAGTGGAATCAGCATTCTCTAGAATAAACAGTTTCTTGCCTTGGGCCATGGAAGGCTCCAGCAATCTGCTTCAGTGCCAGGGACAGGCTTGTGGCCGAGGGGCCTAAATCTTTCAGGGCTTTTTGTGCCTGATCACCAAGAGGTTGGAGAGGTGAGAGGGACGTGGGGAAAGAGCTCAAAAGAAATGCCAGGAAAGAGCTCAACAGCTCAACATTACGAAATACTCACAATCAACTGCTAAAGCCTAGCGAATTTCCCAAAGCAGGGTCCACGCGGTCCGGGGATGGAGGGGAAAACACCAAAGGGGAGGAGAAGGCAAGGCTTTGAGGTGGAAGGGGTGCATTACCTCCCCACCCCCGCTTTCCTTTCCGTCCCAGCTGCTCGAGAAGGGAGAGCGCTGGGGAAGGAAACAGAGCGGAATCGCCCACATTAGCCTCGCTCTTCGGTGACCCCGCGCCTCAGGGCGTGTGTGAGCGTCTCCTTTCTAAAGCCAATGACAACGACACTGAGGGTGATTTTCTGTGCCTCGCCCACCCCTTTGCAGGCAACTTTGTAAAGAATTTACGGATCTGCTGGCGCAGGACCGGACACCGATCGGGAACAGCCGACCCAGCCCCATCCTGGAGCCGGGAATCCAGAGCTGCCTCACGCACTTCAGCCTCATCACGCACGGCTTCGGCGCCCCGGCCATTTGCGCCGCGCTCACTGCCCTGCAGAACTATCTCACCGAGGCGCTCAAAGGCATGGACAAGATGTTCTTGAACAACACCGCCACTAACAGGCACACGTCTGGGGAAGGCCCAGGTAGTAAAACTGGCGACAAGGAGGAGAAACACAGGAAATGAAAAATTAAAAAAAGAAGGAAAAATGTTTTAAATACAAAAGGAAAAACAGACAAAAAATTTAATTTTAGCTTTAAAATATTGGATTGGCTTTGGAAGAATTATATTAGGTAGAATACACATACAATCAAAATTTTAAAAAAGCTAAATAACTTAAAAAAAAAAAAACCTGAGGCGTACAACGGAGCAACAATATCGGTTCTCAGTGTCTATTTCAAGATACACTTGGAGACAACCGTCCGGATTTTCCACTTCGGTTCTTTCGAGCTTAGTAATACTGATAATAAAAGAAAACCATGATTTCCCCTTCCCTTTGGAAAATAAATATAAGACTAAACATGAGAAAAACGCTAACTTATTGGAAGAAAATCGGAGAAACGTTGGTGTCAGTGCTTTGAGAGCTGGTTGACTGAGACGCACGAACTTTTTAATTTTAAATATTTTTTTAGGAAACTCTCTCGCAGTCCCCGCCCTCCATCTCACCTCACCCTTCTCCCAGCCACCCTTTTCCTCTTTACCCTCCCTTCCTCACATTGTTACGGGAATCTTCTGGGAGGAAAATGAGTGTGGTTGGTCCTTTTGCTTGGTTTCAGTCCTCTCTTTACCCCCCGCCCCGCCCTGCGATCTTAACTCACCGGACCCGGCTCCCCGGCTGCTTGCATAATAAGGGAGGGCGGGGGCGGGGAGGGAGGCCTGCGGAGATTAGGCGGAGGCTGCAGTTTTTGGTGCCGGCCGGCCGAGCAGGTTCTGGCGGCTGAGGAAAATCCGGACCAATAAGTTGATTCAGACTCATCATCAGTTCCTTTCAGAAATGTTACTATCTCCCAGCCTTGCCAGCATCTGCATACAGAAAATCTCAGATTTGTTATATTTGTGTCATCTACCAATTTTATGAACTATAGTAAAAAAAAAAAAAAAAAAAAAAAAAGCACACAATATGAATACGTTGATTAGTATGTAATTCCTTCGGAGGGGTATGTACCATTTCATTCTCTTCTGTTTTCCAAAGCTTTGCCCGCATGGTTTATGAGCTTCTTCAAAGAGGACTTGGGCTTCCTACACAATCTATAAGGTACAGAGAAAAAAAAAAATCCGATCCCCTTTTAATCAAAGCCTGTGTGTCAGAATTCTGCAGGTGCACTTCTTTAAAGAAGCTCAAAGGGAATAATTTAGAAAGTGGCCAATATGATGGAAGCAGCTTTGAATCTACATGCTAACATTCCTCAACACTCGAATTCCGGTGGGGGTGGCGGGGGGAGGGGGGCTGCAAAATGAATTTTAAGGGAAAAGGCTAAGGATTCTTAGAGCCCTATATTCTAATAGTATTGCCCTGCATTTAAAATTGATTTGATTTCCCTGGGTTCTTTGGTGATTGCTGTTTAAACGAGGAAAGAAGCAGCTTTGCGAGTGAACGTGGGGAGGAGGGCGGCACAAGCTCTCGCATTTCTATAACAATTGCTTTCTTACAAGATGCTTTATGAATGAGGCATTTTTTCCCTCCCAGACGTGCACTTGTTTCGGCATATAATGGCAAAATAATGCAAAGTGAAAGGAGATGTATTTCAGCTTTGATTTTTACCGTCTGGATACACTGGGACTATTCCCAGTGGATAAAGTTTCATGCATTTAATATTTCTCACTTCTGGCAGCCCAGCTTCATTCTTGGGCTCCATCTTAGCATTATCATGAAATAAGATGTGGAATCCATTGTCTGCACCTTCCCAAAAGCTGTGAGAAATTATCCCGGGATGGGGGTGAATGAGAGAAGTCTCTAAATACAGTGTAGATACACTCACCTATTTAACAAAGTAGACAGGATCTTTGCAATACCCCTTGAAGATAAGAATGTAGATGTTGTTCTTCAGGATTTTATAGTTAGGACCCACTCAGTTCTCCAGGACTTTCAGTTTTGCACCTCTCCCGGTTTGCCTTCGTGGGGGTGGGGACTGGGGAGGATTGGGAGGTTGGGGTTTTAGGAACCTGCTGGGTGCTTTGCCAGTTTTTAAGAGAGGATGGGAAAGTTAAGAAGCTGGTTTCACGTCACCAGAAGGGCCCAAACAACTGTTGGGGCCACACTGCAGCCCATCTCCAACCCCTAGCTTCGATTGGCACCTCTGATCTTCAGGGCCCAGCCCTAGGCCTGTTGAGAGGAATACAATGGCCAAGAACTAGACGTTTTGGAGAGTGTAACCACTCTCTTTTCCCAGCTCAGAGGCCTGCGCCTTCGTCCGAGGGCCGGGCCGCTCGCATTAGATGTGTTCTAATTGCACGAGGCCAGGAGAGACCACACTGAAAACGATCGTCTCCTTTCCTTGCAGGGCAACGCGCCCCACGCGTGTGACGTGCGAGAGACGCGATGGACGCGCCTTGCTCTAACTGTGCAGGTCCTGAGAGCGTGTGGGCCACAGGCGCCCAGTCGTGTTGAGGACATAGAATCAGCCGCTGGAGGGGCTGCCGGCTGCGCGGGCCCTTCCCGCTCTCGGTCTCACCCTAAGGGCTAAGGCGACCGAGAAAGCCCCACTCTCCAGTAGGTAATGGGGCGGCGCCCTGTGGGCTGCAGGTGGGGAGGGCTCCCAGTGCTGCCAGCGGCCACTCAGGGCGCCTGCTCCTGGAGGGAAAGGGGCCTAGAAATATCCAAGGAATCCGAAGCTTTCCCCTCCTCCACCTCTGCCAGTACGGAAACACCCCACCATCACAATCCTAAAGCGGGGAAATGGGATGGGAATTGTCTTACTTGGCAAGGCAGGCTACCTTCATTGGCCTACGCCCTCATTTGTGTGTTCCTCCCTGCTCCAGCGAGACAGAACCTTTTGCGCCCCACCCCCAGCCTCCCCGTTGCTGGACTGAGCCCACTAGCCATTTTCCTTCCCTCACTTCTCCTTTCATGTAGGTCCCCCGCCCCCTTGCTTTAGTTAGCCAGGGCAGCTACATTTATCTGATAATTGAGTTATTAAAAGATTTGGTTTCCTTGGGCCTATAAATCAATAAACAGTGGGATTAACGCAATAGTTTGCCTTTTAAGTCGAGGGAAACGTTTAAGTCCAGTCCCTTTGAGCTTTGTTTTCAAACCAAACAGGTGAATTGCAGCTCTCTCCCTGACCCCGGCACTCTTCAGACATTTGGCCCCTGCCAGTGCCAACTCCTAAATGCTCAGTCCCAAAACAAAATAGCGAAAGACAGGAAGAGTTAGGATGTGCAGTGCTGCCTTCACAATTTCCACTTCGCAAGTTCTTTTAAAGGTTCCAAAGATCTCCAGACCATTCTCTGCCCAACCCTGCAGCCTCCAACACGTATTGTGGGTCTCTGGGGAGCAAGAAGTGTGCCCTTTGGGTGAGGTTTCCATCATCTAAAAAGATCTTTACCTTCTCCCCCAAAGTGGGAAGGTAACTTTCTCCCTCCTCTTCCCGCCACCTTCACTCCCACATCCCCAATTACCCGGCGTTTTCTTTCCTTCTTTCGGGCCTCCACACCCATAGCTTTCTCCACCCCCCAACTTAAGGAACGGAAGAGGTTTTCAAAGACCTGGCTGCATTGTTTTCTTTGGCCAAGGAAGCCACTTTCTCTCAAGTAATTATTTTATATCCTATGAAAACTTTGGTCGAATGGAAAACTCGAAAACCCGAACTTATCTACACAATGTTCCTCTGCTACAAGGCGTTCCTAGTTAAGAGTGTTTATATATAATTTGTCATCACATCTGATATCCTGTATTTATAATACATTATGTGGAAAGGAAATAACCTTAAACCATCTGATGTTGCCTCAAGAGCCCAAACAGCGTTTCCCCTCCTTTGCCGACGTATGTGAAATTACTGGCTTAAAAAGTAACGAAAAAAATTTTTTTTAACGGAATGAACACTATCCTTCTTTAAATGCCAAAATCGACTCCTCTTTTCAGTTAATCTCTAATTCTCTAACATTGTTTATGCCACACAATCAAGAAATATCAACCTATTGACTCTTCACAAGAAGAGCTCTGGAGGGTATTCGTGTTAAGTTTGTATATATTTATTTATGCTTAATTTAATGGGAATGTGTAAATATGGCGAGCAAGTAGTTTGGGATTATTTATCTGTGAATCTATACCTCTGTGAATGGGTGGTTAAAAAAAAAAAAAAACCGCTTGACCCTAGGTAGAATCCTATCTGAATTTTTCTGTTCTTTATAAACAAGCTGTTATGGTAATGGGTAGAAATTGGTTTATTGTCCAGTGTTAATCTGATTTACATAAATAAAAAGATTGTTGTGTTTTTGTTGTGTTTTCATCTTCAGTTTCTTAAATGTAGACAATGTTTAACTCTACAGAGGAAAAATATAGCAAGAAGCTTTTTTTCTTTTTGTCCCCTCTCATCAAAGCACCCACAGCGTTTTCATTACAACAGAAATAGAATAAATTTTGCTTCTCAGAAAAATGAACACTTTTTTTCACTAGGAAGTGGTTTTGATTTTTTTCAAATTCCAAATTGACATTCTTCTCTCCTATTTCTAACCAGATTTGCAATAAAAACTAATGTTAACAGAATCTTTTGGTTTATTTTGCCCTTTACAAATTGAGGAGTTGAATTTACTTCTCAGGTAATTAAAGGACTCTAGGTCCCTGTCAAAGATGATGCTCCCTTCCCACTGCTCATGTGGTGGCATTCTGGCATGGCGTTCTAAGAAAGAAATGGGGCATGGTGTTCAAAGAAGGAGATGGTGCACGGTGCAGGAGAAGGCTTGGGGGCTGGGTGTGGGCTCCTGCACCCCTCAACTTGGGATCTGAAGGAGTTAACACCCATTTCAGGATTGAACCCGACCCTGACCTCATTAGCAGTGCAAGGCCCTCCATAAACAAAGGAGGAAAAACCTTCCTCAACCAAGAAGAGGAAAAAGGTGTAATGTCTTAGGAAGATGACTTAGGCTCAGAGGCTGCCTAGAGAAGTCAGAGCTTTTCACACCTGGGTTAATAGGCTTCAGCCTGGCCCTAATGGGCTGCAGTGATCAAACATCGTCTCAATCTGTATTCTATTCCAAGGCTTAGGTATCTTCCCTGAGGCCAGGAAAGCAAAATCATCCACGATGTTATACAGTTTGGATGAGTCACTGTTCCTTTTTGTGCCTCAAGGTCTTTATCTGTAAAAATAAATATAGACTTCCTAAGTTCCTCTACTTCATTAATATTGCCTAGTTTAATTATAAAAAGCAGAAATAGTAACCTGTATGTGAATTTAAGGAGAATTGGAAATGTTAAACCTTGATGATCCCAGATTATATGAGTGCTTAGCATATAGTTTGTTTTCAGTTAATATGCCTCTCATACAAATTTTGTTTTTAAAGGTGAATCTTTTTCAATTGGACTTCCTATAGGGAAAGGCAGAAGGAACAGTGGAATCCACTATATGTGAGATTTCGCTTTCCTGTCCTATTAATTAAAAGCTGGGAGCTCATGGCTAGAACTATAAACAGTGGACTCAAAGAAAAGCAGAACAAACAAAAAACAAGTGGGTGTGGGGGGAATAAAAGGAAACAGAGAAAACCAAGGGATGTGTGATTATTAGGACATACATCTACCTAGAAAAAAATAGATATATCTTAGTCTCTGGTTCAATCCTTACATTGAGTGTCCTTTTCATTTGCTTTACAGAGGGTGGGGGTTGGTTACCACTGGGATTATACAAAGCAGGTGGTGGGTAATTTCCATATCCTAAGGCAATTTTTTCCTGCCCAAGGTTTGCACCAGCCCTTGATAAACCGACCTACAATCTATTATCCCACAGGTAAGCTCCAGGCTACCCCAACCCACCACCACCTTGTGGCAAGGAGAGGGTCTGAGACAATAATCTTTAGCAAGTAAAACCCAAGATTTTGAGGAGCATGAAAAGAACTGGCAAGAAGAACCAGAAAAGGAAAGAAAAGGGATTGGAAGCTGGAGACAGCCTTGCCTAATAAGACAGCCCCGGACTGAGTGTTACAGCTCTCGGCCCCTTTGTTACCGGGTTAAGAGCTGTGGAGGGAGTAAGGAAAGAGCAGTGGTTAGAACCTCTAGGTCATTGACCGACCCAGGGCGGGGACCCTGGGTCACCCTGGAGGAGGGGTCGCTGCCGCCCCTGACTGCCAAGAGACCACCAGATCCGGTAGGCGGCTTACGGTGCCCCAGAACGCACCCGCCGGCCCGAGTTAGCGGGTTAAGGGCTTGATTAAAAATAGTGCTGGAAGACCCGATTTTTTTTTTTTTTTTTAAATGAAGCCACATTTATTTTCTTCATTTGCAAATAACAGTTCCGTAGGGTCTCTTCCCAGGGACTCCGGGCGCCGGAGTTAGGGGCCACCTGAGAGTTGCTGGCCCGGGAGGACGTGTTCCTTCCTGAGGGCGCTCACGGCTTCCCGAGGCAAGCTGCCTTCCACGCGTGGACTTCGAGGGTGGTTGTCATGTCGAAGTCTCAGAAAATAAACCTGCAGTTCACAAGTCCATTAATTTTAGCTTCCCATTAATCTATTTATAAGTGAGCCAGCGCTTGCTCTATAAATACAGTCCTATAAAATTGAACTCCTTCCCATAAATCTTCCAAGTTGTTTATTTACATGTATTCCCTGGCTAACGATCCTCGTGTAAACTTGGGGAAGACTCGGGCAGACCCGCCCCGCCACGGGGGCCTGTGGGGGGGCGGGGATGCTCTCTCCTCCGGTTCCTCCCCGCTGGGATCGCGGCCTCCTAGGGGAGCGAGGAATTGCGCGCGGGCGGAGGGGTGGTTAGAAAAGAGAGGGCGAAAACTCATTTTTCCTTCTTGACTTTGTTTCCTTGTTTCTATCCGAAACTCGCCGTCTCCATATTTCTCATCACACGCTCCACGGTGATTTATATCGTCATAAACAGCATTCTTGCGACTGCAGCTCCTCTCATGGCTTGAGGTGAACTCCTTTTTCACTTTCCTGGCAGCCACTACTTAAAATCAGGCCTCATAAATAACCCCATGGGCTTCCTCAGGATGAGGTCAGTCAAACGTCTCCCCGGGTCCACTTTCTCCGCTTGGGTCCCGCCAGGCTCCTCCCCTGGGTCACATGTTGGCGCACTCCCAACTGTCTTTCCCTCAGGTTTCCAGAGCTCACTAGCCGACACCAGTTGGGAGACTGGGGTAATACACCGGCTCCGGGCACAAGAACGGCGGGCTAACGAATCGCGCGTGCGCCGCCCCAGCCTGCGTCGAGACGACTCACACTGCGCCGGCTGCCCGCGTCTAGGCGCGCTCTCTGGGTTGCCAGGCAGGGTGTCAACAAGCGCGCACGCGCGGATGCCCACGCAGGCGCACGCGCCGTGGCGCCCACGGGCGTAACCCCAGCCTCCGGTACTGCCCAGGCCGTGCAGCTCGCCCGCTAGAGTGGGTGGCGCGCACCCTCGGGATCAGGGCACTGCAGTTTGAAGGGGCTGCAGCGTGGGAAGCCTTTAATTTTTCTTTTTTGTTGTAAGCTGCGTATACTCAGATTGAGGAAGCAGTTTGACCGCACAGGTTCAACACGTTTCACGGTGGTCACAAGCTAGCAAGGTCAGACAGTGATTTTTCGCCCACTTGTTCGAAAACCTATTGGTTCCTGCCCGCCCTGCTCATCGCTTTTTCTCTTCCCTCCGAAGGGCTACAGCCTTCTGGAGCTGATTCAGGCGAGAGGCGTCCAGGGCCCAAATAGGGGTCACACCTGCTACCAAGAGAGTCTTCTGCATAAAAATGCTCTTTAATTTTTTTTTTTTTAATCAGCATAATGGCCAATAGACTTAACAAAGCGTGACTTGCCCAGGCTGCACGGAGGGCAGCTCTGGCAGTCATCTGTAACTCGACCAGTTAACGTCCCGAACGTGCCTGTTCGCGGAGATATTAGCAAACGTTTCAAGGATGTGGCTGTCAGATGTCATTAACCAACGCCTGCTCACCCAGCCATTTGCCTAACTGGGAGGAGGGCATGGCCACAGCGTATAGGCGTAGAATTTAGGGGAAGGAGGAGTGTCACAGTTTGTTCTCTTTAACAGCCAAATATCCCGAACTGTGCAGACATTTATCAAATGGCTGGAGAAAAGCTGACACCTGAGCAGTGGGGTACAGAGACATAGAAAGGGGTGCTTCTCTGGGACTGGGACTGAACATGCAAGTCTTCTCTAGAGTGGAAGCTCCCCAAACCGGACAGGTCTACTGCGTAGAATAGGTTGGCGGTTCGAGTCCAGCCACTGAGCTCTAGCACTTGCTATGTGAACCGTATGGTCCTGAACACTGGAAATTCAGCATCCGGACTCTCCATCAGATGCCCGGCAGCTCAGAAGCATCTGACTACGAGGAAGGCTGCTAGCGGTTACTTGGGCAAAGAGAGTGCGACTCGAAACTCGAGTTTCTCGGATTTAGAAAATCCGATCTTTAAGACAGTTTCTACACAGCGTTGGATTTTACTTCAATGGTCAGCCGCTTGTTGTAAGTTTGAAAAGGGTCAGGTAGATGTTGTACAAAATGGCTGAGAAAGTACCAGCCAAAGCAAGGAAAACAAGTATAAAGCCAAATCAAACCTCACTGCTCCATTAGTTAGTCCTTGCCAGACAAATTAAAAAAAAAAAAAAAAAAAAAAAAATGCCAGTGCTGACTTTTGCGATTAAAGCATCAATCTTGGACCAGGAAGAATTTTGTGTAAATCTTATCCTCTCTGATACATTATTTGCAAAGTGACTAGGTGAAAGGTCCTTTTGGGGGATTGTAGTTAGGGCTACTTACACTCATACACACAATATCAAAACATGGGAACTCCCCAATATCCGGACTAAGTAAAACTCAACCACAATAAAGTAATGTTTGCCAATGTGAAATTTCTTTGCCATGAGAGTCCCATGTGTTAAACAGAAGAAATTATTATTATTATTATTATTATTTTCATTGCTTAGGTTTTAAGGCTCTTGCTTCTCTTGTTTCAATAGAATTCTTTTGTCCAGGGAATCCTAAAGTTGGGGAACTATCAAGACTGGGCAAAAGTAAGGCTTTTTAAAAATAGGTTGTTTCAAGGGCTTTTCCTTTTGCTATGTTTAGGGAGGCAGGAGAGGGGGCCACAGGCATGAGCCCTCCCAATGAAATGAGCCCCCTGAATGATGCACTCACCTTTATGTTCAATCTAAATATTCTTTTCTTCCTCAAAGATGAAGACCATTCAAGACAATGGGGTCAAATAATCTAAAGAAGGATCAAGCTGATCTCGGTCCCTGTGACCTTTTACCCTTCCTTAATTCTCAGTAATGAACATCTGTGTTTGGAGTCAATGTCTGAAAGTAATAAAGACAATTAGAGCATTTTGTTTTTTCTTAGGGAGGGGGAGTTGGATGTCAACGTGCAGAGGTTAAATCCTTGTCTATGACACTGTTTTTCAGGATGAAACTAGTGGAATAACATCCACTAAGCCTTGCTGCTTCTCAGGCCCTGAGAAATGGAGTATACTAATTATGTACTCTGAAGCTCTAGGTAATTCATATGTTTCTTCCCATCTTTATTATCTGTGGGCATTTAAAAAACAGTCCTATCATATGTCACCTATACACCAGGAACAGAAGACAAACTCTGCCTCTCTTCAATCTTGTTTGGGGGTTACTTTCAGATGTGAAGACTATTAAATTAGGTTTGTGAATACGTTCTCACTCTCTGATCAATTTTGTGAAGGCACTTCCCTGTTTCATCCACCTAAAAACAAACTAAAATCAAACCAAACCTCAACCTTGACAAAACACAAATACTCACTACATTTGTCAATTTTTTGAAAAATGTTTCAGTCTTTAGTGTGTAAAACTGCAGAGTCAACTAATCTCAAGCCCATTTGAAAGGGTCAAAGATCTGAAAGAATAAGATATTCCAGAGAAAACCAATTAGAGAAATTTATCTCCAAAATAAATGTCAAGAGTGAAGTAGCACATTTCCTCAGTACATGTTGTCCTTATGGCACTCTGCTGTGGATTTTTGATGATCCAAAGCAAACCTATTACATATGCGTGCAGAAAACTACATAACAATTTGAAACTTTGGGGTCAAGTTTAGATGGAAAAGTGACAAAATATCTCTCTATATCTTTCTACATGTATCACCTGGAATCACAATTGCAGTGAAACTTTTTTCCTAATAGAGGTCATTTAGAAAAGCCACTCTATTTTTAATGATTTAAAATCTGTAGAAGGGGATGTGTCTAGTAACCAGAGTGTGAAACCTTAAAATGAGGGTAGAATTTTCCTGTCAGCTGGATACTGGATAGCTTCCCTGCATGTCATCACTCTAACGTGGACACAGAAACATGAGTTTGCAGTTGAATCATTCTACATTTAATCACATATGTGCACACATAGAAGACTGTTTCCACTCATCATTTCTCCTTGATGTTAAACATGTGTTGGGAATTTTGGAACTCTGACTTCTCCAGATCATATTTGCGACTTTGTTCTTACACATGCAGTTTGGAAATCTACAAGGTGATAACTAGGTTATTCTTCCTCTCTCTCATTTTTTTCTTTCTTTCTTTCTTTCTTTCTTTCTTTCTGTCTTTCTTTCTTTCTTTCTTTCTTTCTTTCTTTCTTTCTTTCTTTCTTTTTTCTCGTTTAATAACACTGTCCTGCCCT
>CAUYQU010060339.1:0-134954 GCA_963574635.1 Cheracebus regulus
GTACACACATGGCAGTGTGATTTGCTGCCTTTCTCCCCATCACCTATATCTGGCATTTCTCCCCATGCTATCTCTCCCCAAATCCCCACCACCTGCTTTTCCTCCCCTATAGTTTTTAGAATCTCACTTTAATTTTACTGCGGAGACTCATCTAAGCATTTAACTTTATTTCTGAGAAACAGCTTTTTCTACTCACTAGTGCGAGTACTAATTATATCATAAGCAGTAATAAAAGTATAAGTAATAATAAGGCTGCAATTATAGTCACAAGGACGCTGGTTAAATAAGTTTATAAACACCCAGAACTCAGCATCCAGCCAAGCAGGGGCTGGATGTTTGCAGGTTCCTGGTTTGCGATGGCTTGCTGTGGGAATTGTTTTTTGCCTGTTTGGGGGGCAGTGCTTGCAGGTTCTTGATTTGCTCTGGCTTGCTATAGGAATTTATTCACATTTCCCAGGGCAAATAGAGAGTACAAATTTATCCAGCAAGTTAATAATATGCAAGATGGTTAAGAAAGCTTCTACTATACAACAAGTGCTTAATTTTTCAATAGCAGTTCCCTTAGGCTTAATCCTCTCCCACACAAGGAGGAAATGAAGGCTCCAAGAGTTAGGGTGACTTCCCAAAGACATGGTGACTCAGAAGCTGCATGGGAGTTAGAACAAAATTTTCTAGTCTCTGAGTTCATGAATATTCCCATCTGGGTATCTTTTTTGTTAAGGTCTTGGCTGAACAGTCCTACAGGAAACGTTAAACTCTTTTTCATTGAATTAGATTTGTAGGCTAGGTGACAAGACTGACTTTAGCTTGAAGAAGTTTATGAAGTTTTTTTTTTTGCTTGTTTGTTTTTTGTGGTTCCCCTCTCCCTCAAAAAGGTACTCACTATATTGCTTGATCTTAAAAACTATATTTAGGCTTGAAAGCTTAGATGCTATAGAAAACTCTTCTCATCACAACGAAAAAGATTTTAAGTAGTTTTGAAGTCCTCCACATCAATTATTCTAGTCTCCTTCCACTGAACATTAAATTATCTAGCAGAGATGAATTGCCTCTTGTGAGGTTTCACTTCCATTTTGTTTTAGTAGGATTTACGCTGCTGCCTTCTCCAGGCTGTCAATTTCTCCTTTCTGAGACTTTCCAGGAAGAAGAATAATGGTACAAAAAACAGGTAAAATCTTGGGGATGTGCATGAAAACGTAACAGGAAACACTTGTGTTTGAATAATGAGGTACTTTGCCCCCTTCACAAAGAAGTTTTGTAAAAACCAAGGTTGTCTTACCAAAGAACAACATCATATAGGGCATGATATGGTTTGGCTTGGTCGCCACCCAAATCTTATCCTGAATCCTAATCCGAAATGCAATCCCCATATGTCAGGGGAAGGACCTGGTGGGAGGTGATTGGATCATGGGGGCAGTTTCCCCCATGCTGTTCTCATGATAGTGAGTGAGTTCTCATGAGGTCTGGTTGTTTGGTAAGTGTCTGGTGTTTCTCACTTCTCTTTCTTTCTCCTGCTACCATGTAAGATGTGCCTTGCTTCCCCTTCCCCTCCCACCATGATTGTAAGTTTCCTGAGGCCTCCCTGGCCATGTGGAATGATGAGTCTATTAAACCTCCTTTCTTTATAAATTAACCAGTCTCAGGTAGTACCTTTATAGCAGTGTGAAAACAGACTAATATAGGGCATTTTACCAAGAGCATATATAGATCTTCTTGTTTATTTTTAGCACTACCCTGACCTCTTTACACAAAGATCAAACATCATTCAAAAGTGAAAAATTCAGACCATTATCTAGATATTCCAAGCATCTGGAAGGAAAACAGAGAATGTTTCCAAGGGTTTAATCTTCCTTTCCCAATAAAGAAGCCTGGTGCACGGCAGAGTAAGTGTAGGAAACTGTAGTTTAAACCAAATCCAAGAGCTCTCTATGGTAGGACTTCTCCTAATCCTTGCCAATGCTGAGGTTTATTGGGAATCTTTGAGTTCACAGTCTAAAGCAGTCTCTCTTGGGATTGATACTGGAAAGACATTAGGTTAGGAAATGCTGATTTTCAAATAACTTCAAAAGAAATGTTTCTCTCCCTTCTTACCTGATTTTTTTAAGCTTTAGGCACAGAGGAAGAGAGACAAATACATTGGAAATTATTTTCACATTTAATCCTTCCTTATCAGTTCCAGTAAAAGTAAGTCATTATTTTTCACCTTCCCAAATGCAACCACTATTTTTAAGATCTGCTTTTGGAATGACTTCTGGTTAATTAGATGCTACAGTTAATTTGATGTGGTGATTCATCAGTGTAAAATTTTCTTTTCTGAAAATTACCTCTCAAATGGTAATGTTTTCATATTCAGAGTCTCCCTCTTACCTGGTAACTTGCTTTAAATATAGTATTGTACATATATTTGACAGAGCTTTTTATAAAACGATGATAAAACTGTGCCCTAGTAGAACTGGGCTGGAGTATAAAACCAACATCCTTTTAAAACACTGCTCCTGGGGGTAGTCATGGAATGGATATTGTCCATTAGGTGTTATTTCATTAGCATATGTTTGGCAGAGTGACGGTAGAACTAGAATTTAGAGTTTGACAGACCCTACCGTATCAGAGCATAATACTAAAAAGCATTTGCTTTGCATTTGATAGTTCCAATAATTTTTACATATCATCTATAATTATATACAGTTGTTGACATTTTAAGTTTCTTACAGAACAGGTGGAATAACGGGAATAGCAAGATGAATAAAGTGCTTGGCTTATAGTCAGCACTCAGTAAAATGTTTATTTTCTGAAAAAAATTAATATTTGTAAAGAACCAGTAGTATTCCTGTACTCAATGTTCTTCATAACATATTAATTATTTCCTAAATTGGAGAAGTTTATTTTAAAAACTGCTAGTCCCACAAGGATGGCCTTGACATGCACTGAGGAAGGTATTTTTAATTAAAGATATGATGTGTCATCATCTGAACTTTGTTTATTGCTTCATGGATCTAATTTATGAAGAGCAGGGGATGAATAAATTGTTAAATATAAAACTTGGGTTGGGAGAATTAGGGGGAAATTAATTTTAAAGTGTAACCAGGAGCATAAATGTATTTGCTCTGTCTGGAACCAAATATAAACTTGATTTCTGCTTATGAAAAAGCCAATGCCATTGCTCCACAATGCCAACGATCTGCTCGTCTGAGAGCATGACTCTAGAACACCTGGATGACAGGGTAAGTTTTCAGCATTTCCAGTAGACTCAGAATATATAAACCACTAGAAATAAAAATTGCACTGTTTGGTGTTACAGAATTTGTTCAAAACTTTTAGCAAAGCTTGACCAATGACCAGTTTGGTTCCTTGTGATGTTTAAAATGTCAAAACACGTTGGAAATTTAAAAAAGTTGATGGCTTACATGTTTCTATGTGTTGACATTATCTGAATCCCAAACAAAATGATTATATGCACCAATTGTGTAAAGAAAGCCAACTCTACAGGTTATAACCCTAGAAAATGTGTATGTATGTTTGTGTTTGTATGGGGATATGTGTGTGTGTGTATGTGTGTGTGTGTGTGTGTGCATGTGTGTGTATCAGATGAATGAATAATAAAGCTCAAGATCCCAGGTCCTTTCTGCTAGCAGGAATTGGATCCAGGGTTTGTAGTTTGATTTCAGTCTCTCTGATGTTGGAAGAAATGTTTCTGAGGTATTCTGCAATGAACAGCAGAATTTTCCCTGGGTCTCCAAAGTCTTTAAAAATGCAAGGATCCTAAGGGAAATTCTGTTAATGTGTTATTCTTTCCAGCTGTATCGTTAAGTCTTCAAGGGAGAGACTACTGCCTTAATTAGCTCTGTGTATTCAGTGATGAGTATGCTGTGTGAGCTCAACAAACATTTGTTGCAAGGATGAAGCACGATGGCTGGGTGGTGTGAGAATGGCCAATCCATTCTATGGGATGCTAACTGCTTTCTCCACTGACCCTAGAGTATAGTGTTTCTCAAACCACCTGGTAGTTAGCATGGTTCTGGGGACACCTGTATCATTTGGGGACTTCCTACTGAAGCAGACTTTCTGAAGTCAAGCCTCAGAATCTTGCATTTTCAGCAAGCTCCTTCATACAGGTGATCCTCACATAAATTGGGCTTGACAACCACTGTCTTTTTGGTTATGTACCTCTCCCCTCCATCTGTACGCAAAAACATCTTAAGGTCACAAAGCTGTCAACTGTGAAATGACTTGCAGAGTCAGCTTTGTGTTGTTTTCTACATTCACTGCCACCAGATAAGGAGAGAGTGAAAGCGTCTGCGCAGCTGTAATATCCTTCAACTGGGAGTCACCACCACGTGTGATCCTCAGGAAAAACACAAATTTTGACCAAATCCTACGGACAACATTTCTGGCTTCTGTTTTAATACAAAATATTATCAAATAGTTAAAAAAAGAAACAATGTAAACGTACAATTAAAACAAATTTTAATGTATTTGACAAAACAAACAAAAAGACTCTGATACATAGAAGTACTTTCTCCAAATCAGTCTACTTCTTTTTATGAAGGTAACAAGTATATGATTTAAAAAATAGTCAAGAAGTGCTTCTGTTTCTACACAGTGTTACTTCTCAGTAACATCCCCTTTAGTCACTTTATCTTTTAGGTCTGATGGTTACTTCTATCAGTTGGGATGTGTTTGTCTGCAAGCAGTAGAAAACCCAACAAAAGTGGCTTCAACAATTCAGATGTTAATTATCTCATTCCAGAGAAGACTGAATAAAGAACAAAGAACATTCTAGGTCTTATCCAGCAGCTAAAACAGTTTTTAAAAACGGATCCAGTCTCTAGTTTCCAGTTTTTCTGTGCTTACTTCATTCTTTCATATTTTTCTTGTTACCTCATGGCCGCAAGATAGACACTCCTACTCCATTGTCATGTGAAGTTCCAGACAAAAAGGTCTTGTCTTGCGTCTGAGATTATTAATAGGAAAGCAATGACTCCTCCTGGAGGACCCCATTCCACTCGTCTTCCTCTTCCAGCTCATCGACTAGCACTAGGCTAAATGGCCACCCTTAGCTGGGAAATCCTCAACGGGAGCTTATTGAAATCTGGGCTTACACTGGGACTTCTTAAGTGCTGAAAAGAAAAAAGAGGATTTTACTCAGGGAGGGGAAGTCCACCCTAACAGCTCAATTTTCCGTTGGTCAGTTTATTCATTTTCTTTTGAGAGAAGTTCTCTTGTAGTGTTCTTGTCCTGATAGTGTGTGTTTCTCCTGGGAATCTCATGTCCGGAGTCAGCTGTGCTCCTAAGGACAGGCCAGTATGTATGGATGTGTGCGCATATGTGTGTGTATGTGTGTGTACATGTGTGTTTCTGTGCATTTGCAAGGGGCTGGGTAACATGGGACATTGACTAGAACAGTGGCCAGTAGACGGAGTTTCAGTTACCATCCCCTCTTTTATGAACTCTTTCGCTGTCCATTTTCCTTGATGACTTAGAATCTGAAATTCCCATTGGCTTTTTGTAGGACGAATGAACTCTTTCTCTTGATTTCAGCCCTCTGCATATTCTGGGCCTCCTAGTTACATTTTACCCACTCACAGAATTCCAACCTTCTTCTGAGTTGTTAACATCTCCTGTTTGCTGATCCTTCCCTCTTATTCTTTTTGTGTTTGGTTTTAATTGTCACTTTCATTTTACTGGAACCTGAGAGTAAGGTGACAGGAAAGCTTTTGTGCTAATTTTCATTTTGAACTCACTATTATTCTTGAACTCTTTTAAATCACACTCGCCCTTTCCTTTGCTCATAGTAGCTTATGGTTTTCGACATAGAAAATTGAGTAAACTTGAACATAAAGATGGGAACAGTACTCACTGGGAGCTACTAAAGGAGGAGGAAGGAAGAAGGCGTGGGTTGAAAAACTACCTACTGGGTACTGTGCTCACCACCTGGGTGACAAGACAATCTGCACCCCAAACCTCGCATCATGCAATATAGCTGTGTAACAAACCTGCAAATGTCAAATGCTTTTTATTTTTTTAAAAAGTAAAACAAATTATCTGTTCCTTTCCACAGCTTTGATTCCCTTACTTCAACGCAGGATAACTTGTCTTTTTCCTGTCATGAATTCCAATCTTCTTATGTTACTTGCAGCCTACCAGATAAAGGCCACTCACACAGCCGACCTATGCCCGTCTATTCAGTCTTATCTCTGTATTTTTTTCCTTTTTTTTTTTTTTGAGATGGAATCTCTCTGTCACCCAGGCTGGACGGAGTGCAGAGGCACCATCTCGGCTCACCGCAGACTCTGCCTCCCAGATTCAAGAGTTCTCTGGCCTCAGCCTCTTGAGTAGCTGGGATTACAGGTGCACACCACCTTGCCCAGCTAATTTTTGTATTTTACCTAGAGATGGGGTTTCACCATGTCGGCCAAGTTGGTCTCGAACTCCTGACCTCGAGTGATCTGCCCATCTCGGCCTCCCCAAGTGCTGGGATTACAGGCTTGAACCACCTGGCCAGGCTTTATTTATTTATTCTAAATAATCACTCTGCTGTCAAAGCAAATGAAATCCCTCATCTTCCGCCTGCATGCCTTGCTGTCTCATGACTTGCTGTGTTGTCATCCTTGCCTCAGAGCCGGGATGCTCCCGTCCTCCCCCAGCCTTAGCTCCTGTTCTCTCCTGGGCCATCCTTGCATATATCAAGGATTTGTGAAGACTGATTTCTTTGGGGATTATGTCTTCTCTCTTCTACATACCCCTGGAACCTTGCATTTTATGGCATTTTTTATGTTTTTAAAAATTGTTTATCTGTTTTTTTCCTAATTGTGTGCCCTTGAGGACAGGGGCCATGCCTTCTCTTTCTGTTGCTATTCCTAGTTCAGGGTTCACCCCAGAGTTTGTGATTCATCCATATCCATAGACTAAATTAATGGCTGCATTCAAAATTTTTTTCCCAACCAGTTACGTCTCTTTTCAGACTCAAGATAGTTTACTCAGCAAAAAGGATATGCTTTCACATTTTTGCAGCTTTTCTTTTAACCTGAAAATACCACCAGCAGAAGCTTACAACACCCTTGCCATTGGCATCATCACCTCTTGGTGGGCTGTCCTTTCATTGCTGCTGTCATTTTGCGAGACTTAACCTTTATAGGAAAACACATGCTAACCCCTATCAATCTTTGGCTCCTTTATTTAATCTACCTGCACTGGTCACATTTGCTTATTAAAGTACAGAAAGAATAATTAATTTTTGTTATGGGTCTTAGAGTTATGGAAATGTCGAGCGTCATGGTACTTTAGAAATTAATGAGAATCAACATTTCATCCATGGATCAGGAAACCATGTGACCCAAGAGAAGGGAAGTGGCTTCTCAGGGTCACACAGTGAGTCAGTGATAGAGCTAGAATTAGTACCTAGGACTTGAGAAGCATTATTAGTGCTTTTTCTAATGTTTGTTATTGCATTTCACTCACACTCACACACACACCCACGGTTTTCCAGTTGTAGAACTCCTTCTAATGAAATAGAAAATTGGACAAAAGTTTAAGTACTTAGTGTTAACATATTTGAATTTATAAAGCTCTTTGAATTTTTGGAGGTCTTTGCTTGCTCCAACAGGAAGTATTTTAGAAGATATAATATTAGCAATGTTACTGGGGGAAATTCTTCATTATGTTGGGACTGTTTAGATCCTTGCAGGCCATTTGGCAGTCTTGCCACCCCCAACCCCCAAATCCCTAGATGTTGTGACACCTCCACCCCATGCTTGCTTACATTTCCAAACACTCTTGAGGGTGGCATTATTGCCCAGTTGAGAATCACTTCGTGATTCTTAGAGCAAAAGAGGTAGGCAGGGGCTGATTTATTCTGTTTGCTTGATGAGTTAACTTCTGCTTGGAGCAATGAGTAAACTCTGCTAAAGCCACAGACAGGGCTGTTAGTAACACTGGGACTGGGCTGATTCTTGCAACCACTGGTTGTATGCTGTTTTCATCAGATAATTGACTTATGTCTAACTTAGCCCATACTATGCCCCCCTCATGGTGTCCATGCTTCACCAACGATTGCTAATAGGATGGCAAGATGAGAGGGAAAGAGCAAGGAGCTGAGGCTCAGAGAAGGAGGACACATGGAAGAGAACTCACGAGACAGCAGAACTCCACAGTCATTCAAAACACACCTGCAGGAATCTTTCCTGCTACTAAAATTCCCCCAAGATCTGAAAAGATACCCCAAGGTCTGAAAAACACCAAATTTGAGTTACAAAAATATTTAAAAGTGCGATTGGATCAACCTCATCAGTGCCAAACAATAGCAAAGGCAATGATGTGGCTTCTGCAGTGCTTTGTTCTGTTAAAATTTATCTTCTTAAAAATTTGTCTTCCGAGTTGGGTTACTGGGTTATAAATGCCAATTATTCCCGTAGGGGTGGAAACCGAGGCATCCCTTTTGGGTGGGAGTGTGGAGGGGTTATGATTATTTAAACAGAGAATTTTGTGGAGAGCTGGCATAAGGCTTGAGAAGTGCTATTATTGCTCAAAGATAACACTTTGAGCAACAATAGTGCTATTATTTGTCGATAATCATAGTTCTATTATTAACTGCAAACTGCAGGAAAAGTCTGGATCTGTGAGGATACATGATGATAGAGCTTTTTGGTCTTGACCGATTTATTTGAAAGGGAGAGGGAGGCACAGGATGCTGGCTGCAGGGCTGGATGGCTTGGGGAGGGCATAGGGTGATGGTAGACAGGAGTGGGAGACTGGATGGGGGAGAACATTGTTTGGTAGGCTTTCTTTCTTTCTTTCTTTCTTTCTTTCTTCTTTCTTTCTTTCTTTTTTTCTTTTTTCTTTCTTCCTTTCTTTCTCTTTTCTCTTTCTTTCTTTCTTTTCTTTCCTTCTTTCTTTTTTTCCTTCCTTCCTTTCTTTCTCTCTCTCTTTCCTTTGCTTTCTTTCTTTCTTTCTTTCTTTCTTTCTTTCTTTCTATCGTGCTTTCTTTCTTTCCGTTCTTTCTTCTTTTTCTTTCTCTTGCTTGCTTGCTTTTTCTTTCTTTCTTTTCTTTCTCTTTCCTCTTTCCTTTACTTGACACCTGACACATCCCTGTAGCTCTGTCTTCTGGTCCATCCCATTCCTTTCCTAGGCAAAACATCTGATATTCTTAAGGTTTATCTCTTCTTCTTCTTTTTTTTTTTGAGATGGAGTTTCACTCTCTAGCCCAGGCTGGAGTGCAGTGGCGTGATCTCAGCTCACTGTAATCAAGGTTTATCTCTTAAATGGAGGGAGGGAGGTGTCAAAATAGTGACTTTAAAGGGCTGCTACAAACATGAAAAAAGTATATAATTTGAAGTGGTTGTCCCTGTTGCCATGCCGCCTCTGGACCAGGGACACAGATCACCTGGGTTCGAATCTCATCTCTGCCCAACTACATATCAGCTCTGATCCAAGGCAAGTTATTGAACACTTTTGTGCTTCTGTTTCCTCATCATCCAAATGCAAATGATGAGAGTACCATAGGGATAAAATGAGGATGAAATTAATTAATAATTATAGGATCATAACACTTAAAAGGTCTTAGTCAAATGAGTTAATATGTATAATGCATATTGTAAGCCTTGTGTTAGTATCTGCTAAATACCTACAATAACATAAAGAAAGCTTCATTCCATCCATTTTGCTTCATTCCATCCATTTTATTTCATTACCTCTTGTTTTTTGTTGCAATTCTTTGAACTAAGATTTTATTTTGGATCCTGTTTGGATGCTAACTATGGTGAAACATGGGAAAGTAATAAAGGGAAGAAAAAAAGCCAGAGGAAATAGGATGAAACAGGAAGGAAGGATTGGCCAACTGTGGCCTTAATCATGCCACATGTCTTGAGTCATTTGAGATGCTGGAAATAAGCTCACGGTACAGGAAGCTTTTATATATGAACATTTAGGTCAAAATGGAAGGGCAAGAAGGCCCCTTCTTGCATGGAAGTGCAGAAGTGAGAGTGAGGGCTGAAGGCTGTTGGGTTAGGGGAGACCATCTGGCTGTTCTCTGGAGGAGTTTGGGGAACATGGCCTCATGTACTTGTAAGACACCCGAAGGTGGAGGATCCAGTACAGAAAAATCCCATCAACGTGCCTCATGGTTGTCAGACTTTATCCATGCTGTCTGAGTTCTGGAGATGAGCCAGATGGCTAGCATTCAGACTTCTTCCAGGGGCTTTGCAATTGTTATCAGGTGCAGAGTTGAGGGGAGAAAAAGAGCTTGTGCTAGGAGCTCGACTATCACAGACACTGAAGAATGAATGTGGGTGTATTCATATGGACATTGTGGAAACCAAAGTCCAGAGCTGTTGAGCGTCTTGCCTAAGGTCCCATAGCATGTGCGACTAGACCCAACTTTATCTGACTCCAGAGTCGCATGAGTTTTAAAAGTTTTTTTAAACTTTAGAATAGTTTTAGATTTACACAAAATTTTAAAGAGAGTATGAAGAGTTCCTGCATATCCTACACCCAGTTTCCCATATTATTAATAGTTTTTATAGTACATTTGCTACAATTAATGAACCACTACTAATATATTATTTACTTGACAATCCACAATGTAGTCAGATTTTCTTAGTTTTACCTAATGCCCTTTTTCTGCTTCAGAATATCATCCAGGGTATGACACTTAGATTTAGTTGTTATATCTCTTAGGTTCTTATTGGTTATAACAGTTTCTCAGACTTTCCTTGTTTTTGATGACCAGTAGTACTGGTGAGATATTTTGTAGAATATTGCTCAATTAGGATTTTTCTAACGTTTTACTCATGATGAAATTGTGGTTTTAGGAGAAAGACCACAGAAGTAAAGGACTATTCTCATCCCACCATATTAAGGGCACGTACTACAACATGATTTATTACTGCTGATGTTAACCTTTATCATCAGGCTGACAGGATTTGTCAGGTTTCTCCATTGTAGAGTTACTTCCCCCACTTCCCTCGTTTTCTCCTTACTATATTCTGGAAGAAAGTTACTACATACTTAAAAAAAAAAAAAACTCCCATACTTAAATTCCTGCACCTCTGGGTTTCTTATAAGTCCATGGGGCCATGTTCCCCAAACTCCTCCAGAAAACAGTCAGATGGTCTCCCCTAACCCAACACCTTTTAGCCCTTGCTCTCACTTCTGTGCTTCCATGCATACCCCTTCTCGCCCTTTCATTTTGACCTAAAGCACCATACATAACAACTCCCTGTATCATGAGCTTACTTCCAACATTTCAAATGACTCAACACATATGGCATGATTAAGGCCACAAGAGTGACGTTACAGTCCACTTTCTTGAGAGTGAAGTATACATGTAAATTATTAGAAATCAGTCTGCGTGGTAGATTTGTCTATTCTTAATATTAATTATATACATTTATATTTGACTTAATGAATTAATATTTATATTAAATTTATATAGTTAATATTTATAAGATCTTAGTATGTATAAGGTCTTAAATGAATTATTCTTCCATTTAATTAAATCACATGGTACAGACTCATAATGTTTACTTTATATTTCAGGTTATAATTAAATACTACTTATTTTGTTGTTCTTTCAGTTGGCTCATGCATCCTTTGTATACCTCCATTATCATGGGTTGTTTTTTTTTTAGTACTCCTTTACATTTCTGGCACTATGAATTGCTGCAGGTTCATATTATATATTTCCTGACCTAGTTCTAGAGTCATTTTTTGAAGGAGCCCATGTCCTTTTGTTGGAGAATGATATTAGATGTGTTAGCTGTGTTCTGCCACTAGGATTTTGTGGCTTCTAGACCACCTCGACTGACAGAAAAAAGAAATATATGTGTGTATACTAAACTGTTTATATACACATATCTGTGAATATCTCTAATGTAACCATCTGTACTTATATTAAATGAAATATTAATTTGTGCTAATTCTTCTCAATCTAATGTATTACACATACACCATTCTAGCTTTTTCTCCTTGCATATTGCAATCTTCTACTTTGACAGTGAAAAATCCGGCCCTCACCATCTTCCATTTTATTTACCTAGTCATTTAATTCCAGCATACATGAATAGTGGTTTCAGAATTGTTAACCTGTACCTTCATGGGAAATCAATTTATCATAGAGAATACAGTATTTATGTGCAGCTCCTTTTGCCTTTAGTCTTACATGCTCCACTCATATCCAAAGTTACACAGGTCAGCACCTTCTCCTCAGTACCTTTCAGTGAGATTGTTTCATACACTTGTTACACATTTAGATTTTTCTAACATCTTGCATTCCATCATCACATCATTGCATTCCTCAACATCCTAAAGTATGATTATTTCACTTGCACATTCAGGCTCATGGATGCCTTAAATTTCTATTGGTTTTGATAAATGCATAATGTCATGTATTCACAATTACAGTATTATACAGAGTAGTTTCACCACCTTAAAAAATTTCCTGTGCTTCACTTATTCAACCCTATCTCCCCAAATCCCTGGCGACAACTAATCTGTTTACCATCTTCATAGTTCTGACTTTTGTAGAATGGCATATAAATGGAACTATAGAGTATATAGTCTTTCCAACTGGCTTCTTTTACTTAGCAGTATGCATTTAAGATTCATCCAAGTATTTGTGTGGCTTGATAGCTTATGTTTTTTTTTTTTAATGCTGAATGGTATTCCTTTGTATGTATGTACCATAGTTTGTTGATGTATTTACCTGTTAAAGGGAATCTTGGTTGCTTCTGGTTTGGGGAATTACAGATAAAGCTGTTATAAACATTCATGTGCTCTCTCTCTCTCTTTCTTTCTCTCTCTCTCTCTCTGTGTATATGTGTGTATGTATGTCCCTAAGTTTTCAAAGCAGTTGGATAAATACAGGAAGTGCAATTGCTGGATTGTATGGCAAGTCTATGTTTAGCTTTGTAAGAAACAGAAAAAACTACCTTTCAAATTGGCTGTACCATTTTGCATTCCCACCAAGAGTGAATGAGAGTTCCTATGTATCTGCAGCCTTGCCAGTAATTAGTGTTATTGGATTGTTCCATTTTAGATATTCTAGTAAGTGTATTGTTGTTTATATTAACATTTCCCTAATAATAATTGATGTTGAGCATATTTTCACATGAAGTCTCATGCTTTTTTAAACTATAAGTTTTTACTATAAGAGTTGAAGAAAGAACTCTGGCCAGCTGACCGAGCTACAAAGTCTCATGCTTTTTTAAAGTACACATTCTTACTAAGAGTTGAAGAAAGAACTCTGGCCAGCTGGCTCAGCTACATCCAGTATGGGTGGTATCTGGATAATCAGATAAGTCTCTGAAGTCTGGAGCAGTTGATAAGGATGTATTTCAGAAGCTGGAAACATGAAGGCATCTGGGCAGGTAGTTGCATCATGCTGAATTAAGAGTCAAGAATCAGGTGTAAGAGGTAGGCATCCACTTAGGGCACTGTCCTGATGTTTTTCTCACATCATGTATATTTGCCACCTCCTCCTTCTCCATTTCTACACACACACAAGCACACACACCTGTGAAGCCATCATCATGATCAAATAATGAATTTATTTGAATTTTCCTCATGTCCTTTTATAACATTTCCCTCCTACACTTTCCCTGCCTCTCTGCCTAGGCAAATATTTATCTGCTTTCTGTCACTGTAGATTAGTTTGTATTTTCTGGAGTCTTATACAAATGGAATTAAGCAGTCTGTATATTTTTTTCTCACTTCCTTTACTCAGCATGGTCAATTTGACAATAAGCCATATTTTTCATGTATCAATAGTTCATTATTTTTTATTGCTGAATAGTATTTCATTGTATAGGTTATACTAGAATTTGTTTATGTCTTCCCTTACTGATGGACATTTGGGCTATTCCAAATAAAGCTTCTATGAAAATCATGTATATTAATATATGCTTTCATTTCTCTGGGTATGTGTAAATACCTAGGAGTAGAAGGCTGAATCATATGATGGGTATGTATTTAAGCCTTTAAGAAACTGCCAAACTGTTTCCCAAAGTGATTGTACCATTTTACATCCCACTAGAAGTATATGAGACTTTCCTTTTCTTTACATTCTTGCCAAAGCTTAAAATAATTGTTTGCTTTAAATTTTAGTCATTATGACAGTTGCATAGTGATATCTCATTGTGGCTATAATGTTGAGCATATTGTCATATTTATTTGCCACTCACATCTTTTTCAGTAAAATGTCTGCCTAAACCTTTTGCTCATTAAAAAAAAATGGCTTCTTTGTTTCCTTATAGTTGAGTTTTGAAAGTTCTTTTTTATATTCTGGATTCAAGTTTTTTATCACAGATATGATTTTTAAGTATTTTCCCTCAGTCTATGGTTTGCTTTTGATCATGTTAGCAGAGTCTTTTGAAAAGAGATGTTTAAAATTTTGGTGGAGTCAAACTTACAAATTTTTTTTTATGGATTGTGCTTTTGTTGATTTATCTGAGAAAACTTTGTCTAACCCAAAGCCACAAATAATTTATTTTATGTTTTCTTCTAGAAGGGCTGTGATTTTAAGTATTACAGTTAGGTCCACAATTTATTTCAAATTAATTTTTATATATGGTACAAGGTATGGATCGTAGTTAATTTTTTTCTATATGGTCATCTAATTGTTCCATCACTGTTTGCTGAGTAGGCTATTCCTTTGCTACTAACTTGTCTTTTCATGTTTGTCAACATCAGTTGT
Source organism: Cheracebus regulus (assembly GCA_963574635.1). Lineage (NCBI taxonomy): Eukaryota > Metazoa > Chordata > Mammalia > Primates > Pitheciidae > Cheracebus > Cheracebus regulus. Next base: position 14,687 of record CAUYQU010060339.1, read on the forward strand.
CCATATACATGTAGATATAATTCTGGACTATTCTATTCCACTGAGCCATGGAAAAAGCTATAGACAAATCCTTATGCCAATCTCATAATTTTTATTTTTGAAGCTTTGTAATAAATGTTGAAATCAAATACCATTTTCTTTTTGACTTTTTTCCTTTCTGTATCATTCTTTTAGCGTGTAACTCACTATCTTGCCATCACTAATTGACACAACTCCTTAACCTAATAGACCAAGAGCCTCTTGTAGGTGGGAAGCATGACTTACTCATTCCTTAAAACATAAATCAGGGCCAGGCGCGGCGGCTGACACCTGTAATCCCAGCACTTTGGGAGGCTGAGGCAGGCAGATCATGAGGTCAAGATATTGAGACCATCCTGGTGAAACCCCATCTCTGCTAAAAATACAAAAATTAGCTAGGCGTGGGGGCGCATGCCTGTAGTCCCCGCTACTCGGGAGACCTAGGCAGGAGAATCGCTTCAACCCAGGAGGCAGAGGTTGTATTGAGCTGAGATTGCGCCGCTGCGCTCCTACCTGACGACAGAGGGAGACTGTCTCGGAAAAAAAAAAAAAGCACGAAAGAAACAAAACAACAACAAAAACCATAAATCAGACCATGCCAGCCCTGCCCACCCCCCCTCAATCTGCCAATGGCATCCTGCTGCTCTTACAGAGGAGCTGTGTCACAGAGGGACTTATTGGCCAAGATAACACTTTGGATGTATTCTATCTCTCCATTTTCACTCGGTTTCTTTGTGGCTGCTCCATACACACGGCACATTCCTGTCTCAGCAACTATGCACTCCCTTCTCCTTCAGCCTGGAAAGCTCTTTTCACTGAGGGGCACGTGACTGGCCCCTTCTTTTCACGGCTCAACCATCCCTGCACAGCCAAGTCTTTCCTGACTTCTCTCTCTGGAGTGTCTTTTCTGTGATATCTATTCCCTCACTATGATTTTATATTTTTCAAAAAAAAAAATTGTTGGATATTTATTAGTTTATTTGCAGTTTGTTTTCTTCACTAGATGATGAAACCTTTATAAGTGAAAGTCTTTTGTCTGATTTTTTTTTTCTGTATACCCAGCATATAGTGGATGCTTAAAAATAAATCTTTGGCACCTAGTGGATGCTTAAAAATAAATCTTTGGAACTCATTCCTTAGTATAATGCTTGCTGGATAAGAAAGTGTGGTGAAAAGAATTGATTGAGGAAGGCTGACTGCTTCGAAAGGCTTGTTTTGCAGGCTGATACTTGACTAGCATCTGGGAACTTGGATTTGGGGAGTCTTCACCATTTCCAGAACTGATAAATGTGGCTTTTGTGCTTAAACTAAACTGTTTATGCAAACAATATGGTTTATGCTGAATACTTGCTTTCCTTCTGAGAGTCTTGGAATTTTGGTATATGCTAGTGGAGAATTGCCTATATGACCTACCCTCAACAAAAGCCCCTGGGCACTAAATCTTAGAATGACTTCTCTGGTAGTCATTTCACATAAGTTGATGCTGGAAGAATTAAGCATGTCCTGTGTGGTTCAGATGCAGGACAGGAGAGTCCCATATTTGGGGCTTAGCCTGGGAGGATTCCTGGCTTTGCCTGGGAAAGAATTCAAGGACAAGCAGGTGGCATTTATTGAAGTGGCAGTGTAGTGCAGCAGCAGAGGTGCTGCTCCTTGCAGAGCAGGGCTACCTCAGAGGCAGTGTGCGGAGAGTGGTGGCTCAGAGGCAGTTCTATAGTCACATGTATACCCACTTTTAATTATATACAAATTAAGGGGTGGATTATGCAGGAATTTCTAGAAAAAGAGTGGTAAGCTCTGGGTCATCAGGTTGTTGCCATGGAAAGGAGTGGTAATGTCTGTGAGTTGCTATGGCAATGGTAAACTGACATGGCACACTGGTGGGCGCAACTAATGAAGAAGTACTTTCACCTCTTCCCTGTTTTAGCTAGTTCTCAATCTGGTCCAGTGTCCAAGCCCCACTTTTGGAGTCTGGTCCTGCCTCCTACTTCAATTCCACAGACAAAAAACTCTTGGAAGTTTATACCTGGTTTCCTCCAGACTTTGTCCTATGCACTTTTTCCTTTGCTGATTTTGCTCTGTGCCCTTTCAGCCTATGTATTAGTCAGGCTATGAGCTTCTCCATGTAATGGCTGTATTATTTTGGGGATGTTGTTTAACCTCTCTATACCTATTTCTTTATATGAGCTCCATGAATGAGCCCTTATATGTAATTTCAAATGTTCACATATGAAATCTTTGTATAGGCTGATTTAATTTTTGTGTTGCTGGAAGAGTTAGGGGTAGAGAATCTTATGTGGTGATGTAAGTGACTTCAGTGAGTGGATGACAGCTTATTAACAAGATGGCTTGGGGGCCAGAGAATCTTGGTCTCTTCAAAGTTGTTCTGTGTGGTAGTCATCAATGGGTAGTTCTCTACTGCCTCTTTTTCTGCCCTGGTGAATGAAGAATCTTCACACTGATATGGCAGAGCCATTGGATTAGAGAATCCTGGACTGCAAAGTGCCTACATAGAGGCCAGACCCTCTGGAAAGACTCCTAGTCCCCAAACAGACTTGTCTGAGTAAAAAGTGCAGTAGTCTTCATGTGTAATTATGGAATTGTTTGTTACCCAGCATAGATTATCCTAGCCTGACTAATACACTTGTTTTGCTCTATCTGTCCTGCTCCCTGTCATCTCACCCCCATTTCACCCTCCTAAACTAGCCCAACTATCCTACTGTCTTTCACTTGTCACATTTTGCAATTTCAACCAAGCTTTTCATTAACCTCTTTGTCATAAGGACTTAAGAAATAAATTTGTTATGAGATAATGTGAGAAGAGCACCTTTCGTTTAATTAGCATTAAAATTATTTTAAATCACAAAGTATATTCTCTTGTTTGATGAATGACTGAGTACTTAATTCACCCTCAAAGCAGTAGTACTCCTTTGAGTTAGGCAAAGTCCCCAAGAATGTCCTTCTGCTACAGAAGGCAGCTCCCTCTCTCTGCCATTTGTTCACATTACTGATTTATCTATCATCTGTTCACATTATGTGTCCATCATCCATCCAAAGTGGAGAAAAGTGCCATCACCAAATTTGATTTCTCTGTTGTAATGTTTTCTTTCTTAGGAACATTAAGATGTTCCTAAGAAACATCATAATGAAATGAAAGAAAGCTCCCATTTTTCAGGGAGCTTTCTTTCAAATGCTAACAACCATAGATTAGCTTTAATAGCCTTTTTTGTTAATTGTCTAACCAGAGTAAAAATATGTCTTGGGAAACTGATTTTACTTCCATACACCTCTATAATGTCAAGGCACTATGCAGTATCTTTAGGACTGCAGCCAAACCCGGAATCCAAATTGCTTTTTCTGAGCTATTTGACTCTGTTCTTATAACTATAATCTCAGTATGTCAGTTTTGACATTTTTGTTGGTAGGTGCTGCACTTTAAAAATATAAGGTAGGGAATTATTAATGGTATGTAAGGGGAGATACAGAAAAATCACCCAATGTCATTTACATCTATCCCATCAAAGGATGGATAACAATCTGTCATGGAAGGTTTAAGTGTCCTCCTGCTAGGGGCGAAAGCAGAGACAGCAGGAATGGTATTAAACTACATGACCCCTTAAGGCCCTGTTCACTTTTAGGAGCTATAAATAATGTATTTCAGAGCTGGAAGTATCATTTCAGATAATCTCTTTATATATGAGAAAACCAGAGCCCATTTGGGGGTGATAACAACTGTTATGGTGAGATGAGTTCAGAATCCCTGCTTCATTCAAGATTTAGTAACTTTGATCACCTGTCATGTGCCAGGCTGGGGCTACTGTTGCCAAAACCCAGAGCATCTGATCACATGGGGCTCATGCCTAGTTTTTCATTCTTGGGTCTCTTTGTAGTGCAACAAGTTGGTTCAAATTTGAAAGTTGTTTTACTTCTAGACAGTTCTTCACTCTGAGATGCAAGAGTGACCTAATGTCTTTTGTGCCATGATATTCTTCCCTTAAAAAAATTTTCTACTTTATTTTAAGTATTGCCCCTCCATTTGGTCTGATTTATCAATGCAGCAGCTCTGGGATAGAGAATATATAAAATTCTTAACCCCTTCTTGACAATAGATTTATTATGCCATTTTTATAGATGAGAAAATGAGGCTCTGATTGTCTAAACATGCCTATGACACAGAACTCCCAAGTATGTGAGTGGAGATTCTGATGGACATTTGTATTAAAAAATCCTGGACTGCAAAGTGGCTACATGGAGGTCAGACACTCTGGAAAGCCTCCTAGTCCTCAAACAGACTTGTTTGAGTAAAAAGTACAATAAAGTCTTGATGTGTAATTATGGAATTGTTTGTTATCCAGCATAGCTTATCCTAGCCTGACTAACACACCTGCTTTCAAAGCTTTTAACCATCTTCTCTCCAAGCTACTTTAATATTTTAACTCTGTGTATTCTTGGAGAATATGTTCTAGAAAATCATAATAAATAGAGATTCTGTTTCTTCTCAGAAATTCTTTCTTTTCCAGCACAATTTCATTGGTTCTGATTAACTTAGAGAAATAGATTCAGTGAAACATTATGGGCATTCATTCCTCTCAAAGTAGAAAAGGATAATTTCAAAGTGAACAGGGAGGGAGTATTGGAAGCCTAGGTTTCAAAATCTGTGACTGAGAAGAGTCACCAAGAAGGTCAGACTATTTTTTTGAGAGCTACACTCAGTAAGTGAATTCTGAATGACACAAATGAGGCTTGTTGCTATGTCACCAAATGATTCCATATTTAGTGCAATGGAATCCCCATTTGTGTTCTTAAAAAATTAAAGCAGTTTTATGGATATTAAATGTTTAAGTGGCTCTAGCAGCTAGAAAGAAAAATCGCCTTATGAATAAAACAGACTAATGCCTGATTGCTTGCATGGAAAGCATTTGAAAAATGTGCTTGCAGAGTATGGAGCTTGGCAGCTTTTGTTTTACAGTGTGCAATGATAGGAGTAAATGAATGAATGAATATATAAATGATTGTAGGTAAACTACAGAATGAAAAAAGTGTGGGAGAGAAATTAAAGTTACTTCAACACATTTTTTTCCTGAGCATTTGTTATGAGCTCAGCAACATGCAGGTCATTGGAGCATGCTAAAGCAGCCTCTGGGGTGGAGTTTGACTTTACTCTTCCTCCATTCATGTATTAGCTAGGATGACACTAACATACTTGACAGTGTACTAAATAAATTCCAAGATTCCCATGTCTTAATACAGAAGATGTTTTAATAATCAAGTTTATGGAGGAATAAATTATATGAAGTAAAATTCACCCTTTTAAAATGTACAGTTGCACTGAACATTAGCAAAGATTTACAACTAAGTATCCAGCACCACAACCAAGATACATAACATTTCCATCACCCCTAAAAGTTCCCTTCTGCCCTTTTGGAGTAGTTCCCTTCTTCCATCCCTAGAACTGAGTAGCTACTGCTCTGATTTCTGTTCCCATGGTTTTTCCTTCTCCAGAATATTACATTAATGAAATCATTCACTATATAGCATTTATGTGTGTGTGTGTCTGTCTACTCTTACATAGCATAATGCTTTTTGAGATTCATTCATGTTCTCATATATATATATATAACATTAAACACATATTTTATTGCTGAATGGTATTCTGTTGTATGCATTTATTGCCATATGTTTATTCATTTACCAGTTAATGAACATTTGGGTTGTTTCTAGTTTTTACCTATTGTGAATAAAACTTCTTGAACAATCTCATACAGATCTTTGTGTGAATCACAGAGTAAATTTTTCTCACTTATGCAAGTGCTCAATATAAGTTTTCTCAATGGACAAACCGCTTCCCCCCGCCCCCCCCCTACACATGGTAACTTGGAAATCTAGGCTTCTTTTGTCTTGTGGCTCACTAACCACCCGAGGCCTTGGACATGTTTGTTTCTAGGCATTGGAAGGGAAAAGGACCTACTTCAAGTACTCCAACCCAGAAAGAAACCAAATCACTTCTACTTATATTCTACTGGTAAGAACTAGACATATGGTCACCCCAGGATGCAAGGGGACTAGGAAATTTAGCTCCATAAACAACCCTATGCTATGGACAAAGGTGCATTGATTTTGGGTGGACCAATGTCTTTTGATAACACAATTTATTTGTTCACCAAATATTAACTGAGAACCTACCAAATATCAGGTACTGGGAGATAACGCAAGGACCAAAGAAACAAACCAAAACAAACCCAGGCTTTAACATCTTTAGTTCATAGTCTGGACAGATTTCAGGGAAGTACAATGTATTTCTACATCCAGAAAAAAATCATTAGGAATAAAAGTGCCATATCAGAAATAATGGAAAATGGAAAACATATGAGAATTACAAAATAATAGGTGAAGGGAAAATTATTGGAAATGGGGCAGGGAAATCTCCTTGGAGAGATAAGATTCCATTTGGGCTCTTAAAGATGAAAGAAATGTGGTAAGTAGAGGGGGATGGGGTGGGAATTTCAAAAGAAATAATCCAAAAAAGGGAGTGGAAGAAGCCATATGCCTTGGGTATGGCTTGCTTGGGAGTGGCAAAAGAAATTTATCTGACGTCCCTGCTTTGTTAAGCTGCCGCATGCTGACCTTCCAGCCATAGTGCATTTAAGTTGCTTTCTAAGGAAGTCCTATTCAATTTGACTGCTTTCATGTTGCTGCTGTTTTATTGATGGTGATTGAATGTTTTAAAATGTGGAATTGCATACCCTATGGTGGTAAACTCTTCCATAAGTTGAATAAGTAGTGCCATCACCTTGTGGGAGTTTTCTAAATATTAATAGAATTAAATAAATTAAAATGAAGAATGGTTTAGAGCTAGATCATGCCAATCGCAAACTAAATCATTGACTGTTTAAATCTACAACTCTATTCATACTCTAATATGCCATCTTAATAGTTCACAGTTGCCGCCCCGTGGCACAAGCAGGTAACAAAAAAAGAGGAACTGTGAAGTTCCGCCACAACTGGCTTGCTTACCGCCACAGCCTCTGAAGAATGCCTCAACCTCCACTTGCCTCTCAAATCTCAGATGAACTGATCTCACTCACACAGCCTCAATTTGATTCATATTCCTAGATCCAAGAGAGCTTAGGAAATGTAGATTTTAATCTTCTAGTGTTTGTGACTTAGAATATGGAAGGGGCGTGGCTAACATTGCTGAACCCCAATTGGCAACAATCAGTCCAATTAAATTTCTTTTTGAGCTCCCTTATTTTTTTTTGTCTTTCTTTCTGAAAGTTGAAGAGAAAGAGTTTTATATAAACATGCCATAGAAAAAGAGACATTTAAACATTATTATTTTTTTAAATAGAAGAGAGTTCTTGTACTTTTATTTGATTACACTCTTTAAAAAAAACAGTATTAAAAGAAAAGAAATTTGAAAAGCATAAAACCAATTAGAATTCAGAGTGTCCCATGGAAATGATATCACATAGTTCCAGGACTTCTGCATCATGGACACACTAAATTTTTGTGTGGTGGCCATGTTCCTCATACACCTTTTCTGCATCTTCCCCAAACAATTTTATTTTACTTTTTAAAAAAGATGACTAAACATTTTATTTATTAAGCTTATTTAAAAAACATTTTAAATTTTTTCATTTTCATAGATTTCAGTGGCACAAGTGCAGGTTTCTTACATGCATATATTGCATGGTGATGAAGTCTGGGTTTTCAGGGAACCCATCGCTTGAATAGTGACATGGTGCCCAAGAGGGAAATTTTCACCCCTCACTCCCCTCTCACCCTTCAAACTTTTGTAATCTCCACTATCTACCACTCTATTCTATATGTCCATGTGTACTCATCACCCCAAACAATTTTAAGTCAAGAGTTCATGGGCATAGGTATTTTATGAAAGATTTGGTTACAAGATGGGGAAAAGGCTTCATATCATATACTACCTAACAAAATTGCTTGTTCCCATCAAAGTTCCTCTTCCCAGCCTACTTCCTTCCTTCTCAGGAGCTCAAGGAAATTATCTTTATTGTGTCAATAAATTGAGCTACCACCCTCAGCTTGCTTATGTATCACTCAGCAAAACAAAAACAGGGTAGTTAGCAGGGTTGTCTCTATCAATGACTCGTCGAGAATATCCTCCTGCCAGAAGGCGGGCAGATAATGGAGTGAGCTTTCTTTTTAAATTGCACCCTAACTGGCTTTTCAAATTAAGTATTCACCAACAAAAGAGTATATTCTTATAGTAAAATTCTATCCTAAGAAAATACATTTTACATTAGGGAAATGCTTCAGGATATTGGTCTTGGCAAAGATTTTTGGGTAAAACCTCAAAAGCACAGGCAACAAAAACAAAAATAGACAGATGGGATTACATCAAGACAAAAAGCTTCTGCACAGCAGACGAAACAGCAAAGTGAAGAGATAACCTACAGAGTGAGAGAAACTATTTGCAAACTATCCCTGTGAAAAGGAATTAATCAAAGTATAAAAGAACTCAATAGCAGAATAATAATCCGATTTTAAAAACTGGCAAAAGATCTGAATAGACATTTCTCAAAAGAAGATATAGAATTGGCCAGTGGTATATGAAAAAATTCTAAATATCACTAATCACCAAGAAAATGCAAGACAAACCTAATAGGATAGCATTTCATCCAGTTAAAATGGTTTTTTGAAAAAGACAAAAATATCACAAATGCTGTCCAGGATGCAGAGAAGGAGGAGCACTTGTAAGATGTTGGTGGGAATGTAAATTAGTACAGCCATCGTGGAAAACAGGATAGAGGTTTTTCAAAAAACTGAAAATAGAACTACCATAGGATTCAGCAATCCCACTGCTGGGTATATATCCCTAAAGAAGGAAATCAGTTATCACAGAGATATCCACATTCCCATGATTATTGTAGCACTATTCACAATAGCCAAAATCCAGAATCAACCTAAGTGCCCATCAGTGGACGAATGAAGAAAATGTGGTACATATACACAATAAAATAATATTCAGCCATAAAAAATAAGGAGATTCTGTCATTTACAACTACATGGGTGGAACTGGAGGTCATTATGTTAAGTTAAATAAGCCAGGCATAAGAAAATGAATATTGCATATTCTCACTCACATGTAGGAGCTGAAAACATGGATCTCATGGAGATAGAAAGTTGATGGGCGGTTACTAGAGGTAAGGAAAGGTGGGAAGGTGGGTGGGATGAAGAGAGGTTGACTAAGGTATACAAACATACAGTTAAAAGGAATAAAAGCTAGTCTTTGATAGCATAGTAGAGTGACTATAGTTAGCAATAATTTATGATGTATTTCAACATAGCTAGAAGAAAAGAATTAGGATGTTCCCAACATAAAGAGAAGATAAATATTTGAGGTGATGGATATTCCAATTACCCTGATCTGATTATTATACATTGTATGCATGTATACATATCACGTGTACCCCCAGAATATGTACAACTATTATATAACAATGAAAAGCCAGATGAATATCCATGTGCCTGTTTGTTCAGCAATTAATAAATGTCTGCTAACATAACGAAAGTTTTCTTTTAAAAAATACAGTTATTATAAGGATTTATTTTCTAGAACAAGAGCCTAACAGTCAACATTTTAGAGGACTATTACAAACTATAATTAATATTACACAAGAAACAGAAGTGGACAGGATAAATCTTATAAAGTATGTATTAACTAAACAGGAAAATTTAAGTAATTAAAATGGTTTAACTTAGATATTATGACATATTTATATTTGATGTTTTTCAGGTTTAAAACATCTTATTTCCCTAATTTTATTTGAACTCTACAGTGATGTCACAAATACACAGGTCCAATATTTTTACAAAGCTCTGTGCTTTGAAATAGTAACGTCTAGGCATAAAATTTGTGGCCAACTTATTTCCTTTGTTGTTACCATGAAGTATTACCAGGCACCTTCTCTATATATTTCTTCTTTATATGTCATATCTGATAGTTTCAACTCTATCAAATTCCATTAAAATAATAAAAACATACAACTCTGAGTGCCTACTTTGTACTATTTGCTTTATAGACATTACTTCAAATTCTTAAAGATAGTATATGTACAGTTGTATAGAACATCTGTCCCCAACCTTTTGGGTACCAGGGACCAGTTTCATGGAAGACAGTTTCTCCATGGACAATGAGGCAGGGAGAGATGGTTTCAAGATGAAACTGTTCCTCCTCAGATCATCAGGCATTAAATTCTCATAAGGAGCATGCAACCTAGATCCCTTGCATGCACAGCTCACGATAGGCTTCTTGCTTCTATGAGAATCTAATTAATGACGCTGCTGATCTGAGAGGAGGTGGAGCTCAGCAGGGATGTGAGTGATGGTGAGTGGCTGTAAATACAGATACAATTTTGCTCCCTTGCTCTCTGCTCGCATCCTGCCATGCGACCGGGTTCCTAACAGGCCATGGACTGGGACCAGTCTGCAGCCTGGGGGTTGGGGACTCCTAGTATAGAAGATTATTTAACTTGCCCCAAACTAGAAAATTGGTAAATGCTGGGAATACCATTCAAACTCAGGGTTTGGGTTCCTTCCTCTCTATCTTGTTTTCTCTGAGTAGAATCCAGAAGCAGAATGGTTTAGTTCAGTTTTAAATATATTAATAGTTATTGGATGGTAATGGCTACTTAAATTGAGTCCCAGGTCAAAATGAAAATGCAAGACGCTGTTAAATTATTAAGAATTTCAAGATGATGGCGGGAGAGCAAAACACCAAGTGCAGGGTCCTTCCAGTCCCTGGGTGGCTGTGCAGCTCACTGCCCAAGAAGGTGGCCCTGGGATTTGGCTTATGGGACAGTTGCTATAGCAGGCACCATGGATACACATCAAAATAAGGTGTCTTCCTCCTGCTTGGGGAACTTCCAGTGGTGGAGGCCGTAGGGAAGTCTCTCTTTTGGAATTGTCTATAGAGCCAGCATCAAATTCTTTTGAATATCTTCAGAGTGACAAACCTTTTCTCCCTGAAGGATAGGAATTCTTGAAATAGTCAAAACTCACTCTGTTATAAGCCATGTCAATAACTTGAGAGAACAGCCTGGGTAATTAGTAATGAAGCCTTTGGTTCAAGCCAAAGTGTGACCATGAAGAAGGAAACCTTATTATCTTATGAGGCTTTTGACCTGATGCTTTTGGTACAATAAAAAGGCTCCAAAGATATTGGCGATCATGAAGCATTCTCGGATGGGCTGACTACATTGAAAGCAGTGCTGATTTGGTTTCTGATAGTCAGCAATAGAAATTAAAAAGTATAGTCAGTTTCAACACCTTAAAGTTATGTTTTCTGTGCTTGGTAGATTGCTACCCTGATATTTTCCTCAGGAATAAAAATTTATCCTTAGTACTACAGACTTTGATAACCAAGCTTCACTAGAGATTTGTAAGAGTAGAAATAAACTTGAATTCAGGAAAAAAAGGTGAATGCATGAATCTTGTAAATGATGAAATAATCGATAGCATCCTTCCAAGTCCTCTGGGCAAGGCTTTCGAGACCATCTCTCCCTATCCAGGTCATAAGGATCAAATGAGAACGTGTGTTTTAATGTGCCTTGTAAAGTGGAGAATGAGAGAAATATAAGAAATTACATAGCCTCTTCATTTTATGGTGAACGAAACTCCTCTCTGGGCTTGGTCATCTGTCTTCTGACTCTCTTTGTTTTTCAAGGTCAAGCTTTTATTGGTTGGGTCTCGCTCAACAACTGTGGCTGGGACTCTTAGTTATCACGCAGCTGCTATCTTCCCACCACTACAGTAGCAGGGCCCTGTGTAATTTCTGAGTGATGAATTAGACCTGCCTAATTCCTTGGCTTCCCCACTTTCTTCTCTTGAGTTAGAGGCTAGATGACTTACATGTATAGATTGAGTCAGCTATGAACAAGGTATGTGCTGGGAAAATGAAATGAAGAATGGACTTAGTTACTCGAAGGTTTATTTTCCCAACCAGGCAAGGGAGAACAGTTTCTCTAAATAGGTAGGCTTGGGTAGCTGTCAACTCTAATCACTCTGTGACACAGGGTCTATCTATAAATGACTAACACCTGGAATCTCATGCCATCCAGGGAATCCCAAAACAGAAACCGTCACTCCAATTATGAGGTGTTCTCTCTCTCTCTCTCTCTCTCACTCTTTCTATAAGCACTTGTCACTAAATCAGGCTGTGGACTGAGTGATCAAGACTGCTCCTTTGTTTACTCTCTATATGTTCAATGGTGTGTGGGCACCTGTGTGCCTGTACATGAGTGTGTGGCTTTGATATTCATAGTGTAGGGGAATGTGCTATTGCTTAATCAGTTGAAAAAAGACTACCTCTTCAGCATCTTGCTGTTTGTTTGGTTATTAACTTTGAGTTTATTTATTATTGTTAAGTATTCAGAATTGGAATTTCTGAGGCAAAAAAAAAACCTTAAACAGTTAAAAATCTGATCTGTAACAAGTCTTACCATCAGTTTACAGATTTCTCCCCAAACAACGCTTCTATTTGTAAAATACTCTTCTATAGCTTGAACTAATGCTTTTGATATATATTTTTTAAAAATAGGATTTAGCTCAGTACCCTTGGTTTTAAAATTTCTCATCTTTGTTATGAAGGATTCAAATAACACCAACTTGGATATGTTAGCTTTGAGGATTTTATTTTTAATAGAAAACAACTGGCTGAATGATGTCTTCTTTTTTCTAAATAACCTGATTTCTCAGGCTATCTTGAGAGTTTTATTTCTCTTTGATTTCCCTTACCACTTCATATCTTATCTCTCCAGATAATCAGATCCCAGTAAATGTAAAACCCTTCTCCTTTGAAGCTGCTGCCATTTAGAACATGACAGCCTTCTTATCTCTCTTCCCTGAGCTGCTTCCTCAGCTCATGCCAACTCCTCTCAATTGAAATGTATCTTTCCTTCTTCTCTGTTATGATCCAACATTCAAGTTACGTTGTATAATATTTGGGATATGAAGTTTGTGTATATTTTATTTGAACTTGCACATTTTGCTATGCTGAGTTAACAGCATCACTGATAAGGATTTTAATCAATCAGTCAGAAATATTTACTGAGTTGCTGATATGTATAAGGCTGGGAGCTAGGTCATATACAAGGATACATGTAATGCATGGTCTGCTGCTTTTGGGAAAGATCTGCATTCTACCACGTGTAACCCTAGGGCTTTGAGATGCTGCCCCACAGAAAGGAGACTACAGTGGATCCTTGAACAATACCGGAATTAGAGGTGTCAATCCCTACACAGTCAAAAATTTGTATGGAACTTTGACTCCCCCAAAACTTAGCTATTAATAGCTTACTGTTGACTCGAAGCCTTACTGGTAATATAAACATTTGATTAACATATTTCATATGTTACATGAGTTATGCTATTTCTTATAACAAAGTAAGCTAGAGAAAAGAAAATGTTATTGAAATCACAAAGAAGAGAAAATATATTTACTCTTCAGTAAGTGGAAATGGATCTCATAAAGGTCTTTATTCCTGTCTTCACATTGAGTAGGCTGAGGAGGAGGTAGAGAAAGGGGGTTGGTGCTGCTCTCTCAGGGGTAGCAAATGAGGAAGAGAATTCACATGCAAGTGGACCTGCCTAGTTAAAACCCGTGTTGTTCAAGGGTCAGCTGCATTTGCGTTGCTGCCGTCCTTGCTGTGCAGACGCTGACCTGAACTTTGCTACTGTTACAGCATCTTCACCCACTGTGACATTTGCTGGCAGTTAGTTCCTCTCCTTGTACTACCCACTTCCATTTATCTTTGGATGTTGAGCAACCAGCAGAGTGCATAGCACATGCAATAACTGTTTGTGAATGACTGATAGAGGAAATGCATGTCTACATATTCTCCAAGGGCCACTTGCCCCAGTTCTGATCTAATACTCTCTGTGTAGAGTCCTGTTAAATTCTAGTGCAGCATAATCTCTATCAGATATTAAATTCATGGTTTTGTCTTTATTCCAGAAGAGGTGCCAAGGGTTTTTCTGGTCTGCTTTTAGGTAGAATTACTTTGTTACACCTATTCTTCCCTGCTCCCGACCCCAAAGTAAACAAGCTTATGTTTGACAGTTTATTCTCCTTTGGAGAAATCGAGTTCTACTCTTCATAAACCAGGATGGCCTGAACTCTTCTGGATGTCACAACCCATAGGGAGCAATGTGTGTGTCTTGAGAAGGATGGAGGAAAGAAAGGTGATTGGAGCTGCACTCCTCACTGGGGCAAGACTGCTGAGGCCATCTGGTTTTGAGCCTGGTTTATAACCCAGGTGTCTGGAGGGAGACAGTGCTGCAGTAGCAGGCCAGCTCGATGCTCACCCTCCAAGTGATACAGGGCCTCACCCCATACTGTCTTCTAGGGAACCACTCCCCTGGCCTGTAGTTTGAGCCTCAGTTGTGTCTGTGTTGTGAAGAAAATGCCTGCTAATGTGGCCACGTCCTCCATGCCGAGCTGTGGTGCTGACACCTGTGAATCGCTCGTTTACGCAGTTATAGCTTTTGCTTTATCAGTATGCTTTTCATTTATTTGAAGATAATTCTCGCCAATTTCATGTTCCATATGCAACTTTGGGACAGGGATTTAAACCCATAGGTGGAGTGAGGAATAAAGGTAAATTTTGAGCTGGAGAGATAAGTGGTAGATAGTAATTGCTATTAAAATAGGACCATCTCAACTCAACAGAACAAAAAGACTTATTTCCTGCAGCAAAATAAACCCACATAAGAAGATATAATCTGCTCAGGCCCCAGATGCTCCTAACAAAGGGAACATTAGCCTTTAGCGTCCAGCATTGCCAATGTCCATTCTGCCAATGTTTGCTTCTCTGTATTTACTCTTCAGCACCTCCATATTTTCCTTATTTCTTATTCCTTTTATTGCCACATCTGCTCACAAGAAAGGGTGTAATGCTTGTTGCTGTCTGTTGATGGAGGAAAATTCAAATTGAGTCATCTCTTCTAGGGTGCCTGTCTTTTTATAAGCGCAAGATTGGTAAACCAAAAAAATTAGAACTCAATAAATGAATTAAATTGTTGGCCAGAAAGGCCTAAGACATAAGAGTCATCAGACATTTTGGTTCTTCTGAAATCTGAAGTGTGAGGATTCAGCCACCCCACCATAATGGTTTGGAACATCACAGGTGAGAGCCATCTTGTTTAAAGCTTTTATTGAGATTAAAGTATATTTTATAGCAGTTTATGCTAAGAATCGCCTATGGTGCCAACCTCCAAATTAAAGAATGGGTCTTGAAGTGAATCTTTTGGGAAATGGCAGCTACAAATCTCCCCTCCTCTTTGTTAGCATGCCCAGTGGTGAGAACTGAAGCCTGAGAGATTCCCAACATTGCAACCTGATGTTTATGTTTGAACCCATCTTGATGTCATGAAAATCTGCACTGGTTTTGGGTAGGAGGGACTGAGTAGCCTTACAAAAGCTGGCTTATACTTGAGTGCTCTCATATTAGGGACATTCAGTGTTACAAGGAGAGGAAAGCAGGGAAAACTGGGAGGAGAAATCCCTTACTTAGTGCCTTAATCAGTCCCTTTTGTTCACTGAGACCAGCCACTGTAAAAAGTCTGCTCCTTTCTGCTTTATGAAGTGTCTCCAGGATGGTCTGGGGGACCTGTTTACTCCATCCATTTTGTCTGTGTTAACAGGTGGCTGAGAATTTAGTTCTTGCTGTTCATAGCCATCCCAATTGGACTGGAAGCTTCCAAGAGTATTTTTATGAATGAAGAATTCAATTCCCCACATACCCCAGGCCCTCAACCTGACCCTCGGCCTGAATTGAAATCTGGATCACCTATTAATGCAAATAGAGAGGTCAGGAAGCAGACTAAGGTAGTTGTATTCATTTTGTTTTTCTTCGTAATATACAAATTTAGCAGCTTAAAACAAAACAAACCTAACATCTCATAGTCTCCATATGTAATATTCTAGGCATGGGTTAACTTGATCCTTTGCTCAGGGTCTCAACTGATTTAAATCAAGGTGTTTTCTGGGGCTGCAATATTATTTTAGTCTCTCATCTGAAGGTCCTCTTCCAGGCTCACTAGTAGTTGGAAGAATTCAATATCTTGTGGCTACTGGACTCAAGACTGTTTGCCCCTTCAAGACCAGTAGTTGAATCTCTCTAACTTCTGGGAATAAGTCAGCCTTTATTTCAAAGGGCTCACTTGATTGTGTTAGGTCCACTCATGATAATCTTCCTTTAGATTAACTCTGCAAAATTTCTTTTGTCTTATAATGTAACATGATCACAGAGTAACATTCCATCTTATTAACAAATCCTGCTATACTCATGAAAAGGGCTATAGAAGATGTGCACATCAGGGAATGGTGGCAATCTTAGGGGCCATCTTAGAATTCTGCCTCCCAAAATAATGAAAAGTGCATGATCATGATCTTGGGAGACAGACAGTGCTGGGTTCAATTCCTGTTCTTGCTCTTTACTGTCTTGTCAGGTAGTATTGGGATCTGACACCTCATCTGTCAAATGAGGCTAATAATGGCTACTGTGGAATCGTATTATACAGATTTAAGGCAGTATGTGTAAAGATCTAGCATGCTGCCAGCTGCATGGTGAGCCCTCATGGTCGCAGTGATATTATGATAAGAGGAGAAGACGCTGGACTTGGCTAAGGAGGGAGGGGTGGGGTCTGTGCAGCTGCAGTAATGCTGATATGTTATGGGCCTAATTATTGCTGAAAGACTTTTGCAGGATTTTGAAATATTGAGGAACATCTGCAAGTCCGTGTAAAGAGTGGGGATATGCCAAGCGATAACTGGGTAGTTTCATGTTTAGTTTTATGTTTCCAACTAGTTCAGTCTCAACCACAAAATTCAAACAAAAAAGATGTAAAAATCTGGCCCAGACCAGGCGTCTGATTATAGGGGCAGGTAGAATGAAAGTGATTTCTTTACTTTTATAAGTAAGTTTAATTTTTCTATTTATAAAAGTAATATATGCAAATTATAGAATTTAGGGACTACATGTAAATGTAAAGAAGACAATCACTATTAACATTTGCTTTATTTCTTTCCAGTCTTTTCTTCTTGCACAGCTCATGTTATATTATTGGTATCTTTCTATACTTATAATTATAGATCATTCTTATTCATCCTAACATTAGATCGTAGACAGATTTCTCTGTTTTTGGACAATTTTTAAATTAAAACCATCATTTACATGTCTGCACCCTTCAGAGGTTGCAGTTTTATGTTAGTTTGTGTGATTATTCGATTAATGTCTTTCTTCCTCAACTGGAATATAAATTCCATAAGGAAAAGAATCAGGTCTCTTTTGCATCACTGTTGTATCCCCAGCAGCTAATAATACCGGGCACATGATAGGTAAACAATAAATATTTGTTGAAGGGCTGAAGGAATAAATAAATGACTGTATGTTGTTGATGTACTATAATTTACTTTACAGTCTATTGTTGTTAAATATTTTTTTCATTATTATAAATGAAGCTGCGGTGGGCATTGCACATAAATCATTTTCCATGTGTAAATTGGTTGGTTCTCTCCTCGGCTTGGAGTGCAAATTGCATGCTCCAGTTCCCAAAATGCAATTTGTGAGTATCTGCACATGAATACCAGCAGAAAATACAGAGGACTAGTCTATTCTTGTGTAAGTCACCAACCTCTCTTCATACAGGTGTTAAAAATAGGTAAGTGTGTGAAGTTTTTTTGATGACAGGAGCCCAGTCTCATTGGATTCCTTTGGGTTGTGGATTATAACAGAGGACGTGCTGGCTGTTGATTAATGATTGAATTTGACAAGTAAGGCCCTAAATGGGTAAAGGTCGTAAAGGTCAGAATTATCCCTTGCTAGCCTTCTGACCTCTGTCCTTGTGTGGCATTTGATCTAGCAAAAAATATGCTTTTATATTGAGACTATAGTAGGCAAAATTCTAAAAATAGATCCCAAGATTTTATACTTGAATCTCCAAAACCCATAAGACAATGTGCTAGTACTCCCATGATTATGTCAGGTTAGATGGAACTGTTGACTTTAAGATAGGATGATTATTGGCTGAGCAAGGTGGCTCATGCCTGCAATCCCAGCACTTTGGGAGGCCGAGGCAGAATCACCTGAGGTCGGGAGTTCGAGACCAGCCTGACCAACATGGAGAAACCCCGTCTCTACTAAAAATACAAAATGAGCCAGGCATGGTAGTGCATGCCTGTAATCCCAGATACTCAGGAGGCTGAGGCCAGAGAATCTCTTGAACTTGGGAGGCAGAGGTTGCAGTGAGCCATCATTCCATTGCACTCCAGCCTGGGCAACAAGAGTAAAACTCCATCTCAAAAAAAAAAAAAAAGAATGATTATCTTGGTGGGCTAGATGTAACCAAGTGAACTCCTTTGAAAGCAGAGAGTTTTTCTCCCGCTAACGGCAGAAGAAGTCAGAGATCTGATGACAAGGGGGATTGGATGCACTGCTGTAGGCTTGGAGAGCTGAAGATGGAGGGACCATGTGAGAAGAAACACAGCATCATGCAGGGGCTAAGAGAGGTGTCTCGCTGACAGCTAATGAGAAAATGGAGACCTCAGTCTTACAACTGTGAGGAACTGAATTCTGCCAACATGCTAAATGAGTGTGGAAACAATTTCTGTCCACAACCTCTAGAGGGTCCAGCCTGGCCAGCAACTTGGTTTAAACTTTGCGATAGCCTGATCGAGAGAACAGAGTCATGCTGATGTCTGACCTATAGAACTGTAAGCTTAAATGGATGTTGTTTTAAGCTGCTCAGTTTGCAGTGATTTGTTCCACAGCAATAGAAAACTATCACAAGTACCTACCCTAATGTTACACCCAGTGAAGCGGGCTCTCAGCTGTGTAAATTCTGAGAGCTATGCGTTCTATATCAAAATTATTCAGGAATCTGGCTCCTAGGTCTTAATTCTTAGAGCTTTGCAATGTAACTTATCATCTTACAGAAAAAAATTCCTGATGGCTGTTTTTTTGAGGTATCTCCAATTACTAACTACAAATACTTTTAGATACCAGAATCTCCTGCAATGCCCAGAGATGATACATTCAAAATCAGAAGAAAGTATTTGGAACCAGGACTTGGAATTACTTCTCTTAAAAATGGAATATTGAAGTGGGTATGCAACCCACTGACAGATAACAATTATAGAAACTGTATAAAATAAAACAGGAGATGCTGGAAAGCACCCAAAGCAGAGAGAAGCTAGGGGAGAATTTGACCTCAAAAAAAGAAAAAACAAACAAGCAAACAAAACCAAAGCTGTACAATCTGAAGAACAGAAAAAGATAAGAATTTTGAGTTCAGGGCTTCCTTGGCTGATGACGCTGCTCATGGCTATGGCTGTTTTCTCATAGCCATGTTAGAGGCTAACATGCTTAAAGACTAAAGGAATGAAGCTGAAAATTGTAAAGAGGAATCGTGGAAGGATATGAACCACAAAAAAAAGGAAAGAAAGAAAGAAAGAAGAAAGAAAGAAAGAAAGAAGAAAGAAGAAGGAAAGAAGAAAGATGAAAGAAAAAGAAAGAAGAAAGAAAGAGAAAGAAAGAAGGAAAGAAAGAGAAAGACAGAAGAAAGAAAGAAAGAAGAAAGAAAGAAAGAAAGAAACAAAGAAAGAAAGAAAGAAAGAAAAGAAAGAAAGAAAGAAAGAAAAAAGAAATTAGAGCATTAACTGCCCGGATCTGTGACTGACAACTAACTAAAGATGCCCTGAGGAAGCCTTTCAGGAAGCAGGGCAGAAAAGCAGTCAGAGACCAAAGATAAATCTGCTCTTGAAAGATGAAGCTATGGAGAGCCAGATCTGTGAGTTTCATGCTTTTCTTAATTTAATACGTCTCCCAGCTGCTCACGGTTTGGGAGGCAGAAATACTAAAGGGTCAGGGAACAGAGCCCAAGGCTAGAAATTTGGGCAGTCCTTAGAAGCAAGGAATCTACAGAGGAATGAGCTCTATTTCTACCCAAATCCTTGGCTGACAGCCAAATTTGATAGGCACAGGTGAGACCTAGGAGGTTCCAAATAAAAAATCAGCAATGAGAGGACACAGGAATAAGTATAAGAGCTGTATACCATGGGAAAGAAAAGATTAGTGGTTATATTCCAGGCAACTTAAGCAGCCTAATGGAACAGAAATCTAAGTTTTTATTAACACACGGCAGAATCCAAGTTGCTATCCTGTATTATCTACAATGTCTACTTTTTCTTTTTTGAGGCGGAGTCTTGCTCTGTTGCCAGGCTGGAGTGCAGTGGCACGATCTCGGCTCATTGCAACCTCCACCTCCCAGGTTCAAGTGATTCTCCCGCCTCAGCCTCCCGATTAGCTGGGATCACAGGCACTGCCACCACACCTGGCTATTTTTTTTTTATATTTTAGTAGAGATGGTGTTTCACCATGTTGGCCAGGATGGTGTCGATCTTCTGACCTCAGGATCCACCACCTGCCTCAGCCTCTCAAAGTGCTGGGATTACAGGCTTAAGCCACAGTGCCTGGCGCAATGTCTACTTTTCAACCAAAACTACTAGATGCGTGGTATCTATTGCTGTATAGAAAATTACTTAAAAAATTAGCAGTTTAAACAACAACAATAAAAACCCATTTTAAAAAAATCACATTTATTTTCTGAGAGTCAGGATCTAAAAGAGACTTACCTGTGTAGTTCTAGCTCAGAGTCTCATAACATTGCTATCAGGATATTTACTGGGGCTGCAATCATCTGAAGATGTGACTGGTGCTGCAAAAACACTTCCAAGCTCAGTTATATGGTTGTTCGCATGCATTCTCCTGTTTCATGTAATCTCTAGTTACCTCCAGTGGTGGTAAGCTCTGAACAAAGCCCAGACATGGAATATGCAAGATCAGAACCTAAGTTAGTTGTGAACATCAGGGCGCCTCTGTCTACTTCTTTATAAAACTTTAAGTTGTGATTATGTGTTTTAATAGAGGTGAAATTAATATAATATGGGAATAAAATTAGATTACTATAATACCAAAACACATACATAGGGTATGTATATTTATATGTATATGTGTGTGTAGTGTTAGTTGGGATTATGGAATGTTATAACATTAAGGATTTTAAGGGTTATTTAAAAAATTAATTAATATGGCCAGGTGCAGTGGCTCATGCCTATAATCCCAGCACTTTGGGAGGCTGAGATGGAAGGATTACCTGAGGTCAGGAGTTCGAGACCAGCCTGACCAACATGATGAAAGCCTGTCTCTACTAAAAATAATAATAATAATAAAAAATAGCCAGGTGTGGTGGTGGGCACTTATAATCCCAGCTACTCAGGAGGCTGAGGCAGGAGAATCACTTGAACCCGGGAGGCGTAGGTTGTGGTGAGCTGAGATCGCGCCACTGCACTCCAACCTGGGCAACAGAGCAAGACTCTGTCTTAAAAAATAAAAAATCAATTTCAGAGCCATATTGTTTAATTTTGTAATTTGAATTCCCTTAGCTCTGGCATTTAAATTTCTTGAGTCTGAGGTTATGATCTCTATGTTTATCTTAGAGATCAAGTTCTTAAGAAACTACCCTCAATATATTTAGAGAAGAAGAAGGCCTCTGCTGTTTACTATGTGCATGTATATAACTTTGCTGAGTCACGGTTTCCTCCTCTGTGATATTAGAATAATAGTACCCACTCACAGAATTGATAGGGAGTTTCAATGAGATAACATGGGAAACAGCAGTGCATATGGAATGTACCAGACTGCACAAGGAAAAGGTTCAATTAAGGCTAGTCTTGTTTTTCAACTTCCATATCCTTCTCATGGTATTTGCTTCTCAGTATAATTTTTCTTTTTTTTTTTTATGTTGCACAGCAATATGAAATATTTTAGGATCATATCTGAGCCTCTTATTCCACATCTACCTAAATTATGCATTTTTGAGGTTACCCAGAACTCCTTTCATTGGAAATGGTGGCATTAATGGGATATTAAATAAGTAATGTATGAATATTGATTCAGTGGGGATATTTAAAGCAATTTCCAACAGAAGAGAAATGAATGTTTATTAATTAACTCCTAAAAATAGTGGCTTTTCCATGTGGTACTGCTAGTTCTCACTGCATTCTTGGTATTGCATACCTAATCCCTGAAAATATATGATCAGACTTAACTGTCTTTTCTTATTTCTCATCACCAATGACATTAGGTTTGATTACAATCAGGCCAGATTGTCCACTCCCACCCCCTGCTGAGATTGCCTCCATTCTGTGTCACTTCTAATTTCCTAGATCACATTGTCTCTAGTTCCCTTATGTGATTGAAGCACAGGCCACTAGAGCTTAGGAAAGATGTATTTTTTTTCATAACATTCAAAGACCATTAACTTTTTCTCTTTGAACAATGCTTTTTTCTTCTTCTAACCTTTCCCATTTGCACACACATGTAACCACCAAGGTATGCAGAGAGATCTGTCCTCTGATCTCCCCCCAAAAAATGTATGAGAAGAAAATAAAGGGCAAGTGCCATGAACAAATTTGAAATTTAGCAAGAAAGACAAGAAACCAAGCAGATGGTTCCCAATAGTCTCTCCCCTACCTTGATAATGTGAACATGAATAAAATAAATAAACATGCTATTAGAAAGTGGATGTGCCCTCCCTGTTACCCAGAATCTTAAAGAAATGAAAACTCAGCTTTGAGGCTGAGTTTACATTATCTTCAAGCTTGTTTTCCTCTTGTTTCCTTTTTCATTTTTTGGTTGAAGGAGTGATTTGTGGTTGTAAATAGTTGTTATAATATCAGAATGGCTCTGACAAATCTATCCTCAAAATAGGATCCCTCTTCACCTCCCCACCTGGACTGACAGTTAAACCTCAAGTTGCCCCTTGTATCCTGATACCGCAGCTCAACACAACTCATTCCCTGGTGGGAAGACAACCAGAAGATAATGATTCTGCCTGGAACAGGCCAGCTGGCCCCATGATCAAGGGTGTCAATGCAATGACATTTACCCAGGGGACTTTGCCAGTGCTCATAATCTAACTTCTAGCCATGCAGGCTTAGAGAGTAGCTTTTGTCTCCACACTAGGAGTGGGTGGAACCACAACAGCCAACCTGTAGAAAATGATGGATGAGCTGCAAATGAAAAACATTCATGGGTAAAAGGGAAACTTAATTAAAAGGGAAAGTGGTGAATTTTAAGGATGATGAAAGAATTCTAAAAGCATCACAGCATTAAAACAATAACAACAGTCAACAAACCAACAATAAAAACAAATATCTAAAAAGGAAAATAAGAATCTGGATGATGCTCAGACTTCTTTGCAATGTTAGATGCCAGAAGATAATGAAGTAATGATTACAGTAATGAAGCAGTGATTATAGCAGTATGATGGAAAAGGTTATGCCCTCACATTCTCTTTTTAGCCAAACTGTCATTCATTCTGAAAATAAGAAAAAAAGATTCATGAGTACGAAAGGACTCAGAAATATACCAGTTAGGCATGTTTTTTTAAAAACAAAAATATTTTAAGAAGAAGGAAAATAAATCAAGGAGTCAAAATAAATAAAAAAGAACAGCAAATCAGATATTAGGTTGGTGTGAAAGTAACTTTTGCATCAGCCTAATACATAGAGACAGGAGGAAAGAATTAATAAAGGTTAAAACCCAGTTTTATAAATTAGAAAACAAAAAAGAATACAATTTATATTTAATTGCAAGAGTTTGTTTTGTGAGAAAACATAAAATATTAAGTGATTTGAAGAGCTAAAAATGCAGAATTAGCCATGCAATAAACAAATCAATTAGATAAAATGTTTTAGAATTCTCAGCTAATGATCTTCAAAGTATCATTTGAATATATATATAGTCAGGTTACTAAAATTGGTACAAAATAAGATAGAAGATATCACTATATAAATATTCTTAAAATAAATCAAAGTCTTGTCTGAAGAATTAGCTCCAAGAAAGGTGTTAGTTTAGATGGTTTCATAAGGGTTTTGTCCTTTAATGGATAGCTAAAGATTGTTTATTAGTTAAACTTTACAGAGCACAGGAAAAGAAGTCCCTTGCAATAATTTTAATTATTTTTACATGGATAGTGTAAGGCCGATAGCCCAAAGTTGAAAAAGTTGGCACAGAATAAAAAGCACACAACTGACTAATTTCTTATTTATATAATGAAGCAAAGATATTTAATAATATATTACAAAATCAAATCTAGATATATATTCAATGAATAATTCACCATGATTAATTAGGATTTATGCTAGGAAAGAATATATGGTACAATATTGAGAAATATATTAATATAATTCATGACATTAAGAGATTAAAGAGGAAAAGATTATTTCACAGTTGTCAAATATGTATTTGATAAAATTTAAGATTATGCTTTAAAAAACAAAATCTCAGTTCCTTGGAATTAGATGTATCATTCCTCAACACAAGAGGCATGGTGGGGGATCTGTCTCCAGCAAATGTCAGTTCCTGGCTCACCAAAGATACACTGGATTAGATGAGGTCAGATGAAATAAAACAATAACACCTACTGTCATCCTTACTATTTGGGAGTATTAGTTTATAAAAGTAGAGATTAACAAATAACAAACGAGGCATGAAAATTGGAAAAGATGAAGTAAGTTTATTATTTACAGGAGATATAGTGAGTAACTGTCTGGAAAACCTAGCAAAACCACCTGAAATCAGCTACTGGAAACCCTAAGGGAAGTTCAAGAATGTTTCAAAGGTTGTTTTACTGTATAGCAATAATCATTAACTAGAGAATAAAATGGAAAACAAATCTCATTTATAGTAGTACCCAAAAGAAAGAATTACTGGGGAAAAGCTTACCACATCCTAAATCCATAGTGTGATTCCACTACACGGTTGGGTTCGGCTTTGGTAAAGGACAGACAGGTCACAACTCCAGACCTTCCTTTTATTAGTAGTGTGACCAGTTAACTAATCCAAATTTGCAGTCTCCTTCGTAAAACCAAAAGAGCAATATCTCACGAGAGTTTTATGAAGATCTAATGAGAAAATATATCCAAAGTGCTAGCACATAGATTATTACTGAGAAAATCCCAAAACTCTACTGGTACTTGGTAACTAAATTCATTTCAGGAAAAGCTGATAATCTACACAAATGTGTATGCATAAAGAATATGTACAAGTATGACGTCTGTCGGTTTTATTTTTGTAGAGAAGAATTAGAAACAATTATATGTCAACATAGGTGATTGATGAAATATGTTTTATACATCTAAAATGTGATATTTGTGTTGCTTTAAAAATATAATATGGTAGTATATTTATTGATGTGTAAAGATTGTCATAATACATCCAGTGAAAAGACAAACAAAAATAGAATTTATAATCCTATTTTGGTAAAAATTCTGTATGTAATCACATGTATTTAACTGAAAAATAAAAAGTACAAAGATATATGCTAAAATATTAGTAATAATTTCCTATGGCTTATCAGATTTCCTTTGATATTTTTGTTTAGAAAATTGGGATTTTCTAACAATTCTGTAACAAATATTGATTTCTTACATTAACAAAAATAGTAAGCAACAGGTTGCTTGAAGTCCTCTCTTGCACACTGAAATCACTTGTCAAATCCTACAGGCCAGGACCCCCTCTCTTCTGATAGGGTTTAGGTGGACAGAGCTTAGGTGGTCCACACTTATCTCTCAGTCTTTTGTTTTTTGTTGGATGAAACCCTACCACCATATGACTGACATGTTTCTTTATATGTCAATATCTTTGGTCAAGAATTGCTTTGACTTGGGAACGGCGATGTCTTTGATGTGATTTGTACATCTCAGCTTTCACCATTCATTCAACAAATATTGACTGAGCATCCAGACATTTGGCTAGGTACTCAATATAAAGCTGTTTGCTGAGGGGCCTAGGGAGACCAATAAAGAGCACCACTCTTTCCTGAGCAGGCTCTGAACCAACGGAGAAGACAAAAGAGAGGGCAGATGGAGAAACAAAAAGTGTTTGTTAGCTTCTTACCTGCGGAGCAACCCAGCTAAGGGAAGTTGGGATCTGAAGAGCGATCTGGCTCTCCTATGTCATTGTCATTGCTTCTCACTGATCCCAGTGGAGCAGGAAAGGGAGTCCACATCTCCCTTGCTTGAGAATAATGGATAAAACTCTCTCTCCTGGTAACCTGTGCTGCCTCTTCTAAAGAAGAGTGAGGAAACACAGGGGAAAACTATTAGGAGGATGATGCTAAAACTCTTCTCTTTGTGAAAGAAAAAGGTCAGGGCTATGGATGTCCTGCCTGAGGATGACTGTGGTCTCAAAGGAAGTCTGCTCCTAGCTTCATTCCCCCACTCCTAATCACTGCACTTTTGAATATCTTTTGGGACCCCTTGTGGGCAGCACTGATTTTGCCCCTGGATGATGCTAAAATGGTGGGGGGCTGGGGGAGGGTGGGGAGAAGAGTGTATTAATTAAATTAACTTTGAGGTTACTCTACATGGTTTGGCTGTGTTCCTACCAAAATCTTATCTTGAATTGTAGCTCCCATAATTCCCATATATCATGGGAGGGACCCCATGGGAGTGAATCATGTGGGTGAATTTTTCTTGTGCTATTCTCATGATAGTGAATGTCTCATGAGAACTGATGGTTTTATAAAGGGGAGCTCTCCTGCACATGCTCTCTTGCTGGCCACCATGTAAGATGTGCCTTTGCTCCTCCTTTGTCTTCCTCCATGAGTGTGAGGCTTCCCTAGCCAGCCATGTGGAAGTATGAGTTCATTAAACCTGTTTTCTTTGTAAATTACTCAGTCTCAGGTATGTCTTTATTAGCAGCATGAGAACTGACTAATACACTGCTATTTCCCAAAAGCTGACAATTCATTCTTAGTTGTACTTACCTTTACAAATTATGTCTAGCCATATTTTCCAATATAGCCCACCAGAGATAATACAATGAAATTAAGTGACAACACTGAGATATTCTCAATAATAAAATTGAGATATTCTCAATAACAAAATGTCAAAAACATAGAGATATCCCAAATTGAATATAAACATCATCTTATTATCAAATTTCTGAAGAGACATTAGTCCAAAAATTATACTGTTTTGCAAGTTCATGTGCAAAAGAATTAGTCAGAAGTTAAATTTGCTTGCTCTTGTGAATTAAAGGTCTAATGGAATCAAAGTTCTCTCCCATTTCTTATTTTGTTCATTTTTAGCCAAAGGTAGTCTTTTAGGTAGAACTGAGGTTCTTTCAGTAGCTTTCATTGGGAATGATAATGATCTCTTCAGGATCTCACAAGATGAATTACTCTAATGCCAATCTCTGATGAGCCTCATTTTTAAGACTCTAAATTTACTAGGGCACTAATGATTACTAGTACTGACCCTTATCCCCACCACATTTAAAAGCAAGCCAATCTCCAGCCCTGACAGCAGTTCTTTCAGGCAAAGCTTTGTTTTTAGAACACAGTGCTGGGTGCTGCCTCAGTCCATGCAGGGACCCAGCGGTTACTAAGAACGGCAACCATAAGTGCCAACTTCCCTGGGACAGTCCCACTGTATGCATCTTATCCCAAAGGAATGATTAATAGCAGCCATTTTTATTCTCAAAATTTCCCTGTTTGGAAAACAAATTATGTGGTCATTCTACCATGAAAGAAATCTAGATTTCAGCTTTATCAGGAAGCCATTCATTTACTCGTTTTTTTGGAGTCTACCACCTGTGGATTAAGCTTAACTGAGAGAAAATCTTCAAGTAGGATGTTAATTTGGGTAATATGCTCTTACCATATCCTGGGGTAGGGAGGACTCTAGCTACTTATACTGTGTCTTCTCCCAGGGAGTTTCCTTTTTATTTAGTTTAGACCTTTGTGCTGGTGGTAAATCCAATCACTGGGTCTTATTTGAGGTTACTTTCTTTCCCTTCAAATATTCTTTTCACTTTTAAACATTCTTTCCCCTTTGCTCTGAGTACAAGCATTTAGTACTAACAGTATACATTTAGGCATTACCTTAGTAATGTCTGTAAAGCAGAATAGGACTTATTTGCGTTTTAAAAGCAGCAAGTATTGTTGGCTCATAATGTCTACATGACCTGAATTGGGAAAGATTATTCTCCATTGCTGACTTTTTTGTTTTGTTTTGCAATGTGGTTACACAATATCCAGGAGACCAGAGAGACCAATGGGTGAAACAGGAGGATTTTATTAAGGTGGCCACTGGCTCAGAGGATTAGCCTCCCAGTCTGGGCCCTGGAGAAAGAAAATGGGGTACTTTTGTACATCTAGGGTGACGTAGCAGTTAACAGGGTTACAGAAGTCAGAACAAAGAACAGTGAATTAATTTGCAACATGTCTTATGATGTCCCTTATATTTGAAAAATAGCATTTTTGAGAAATGAATTGTACATTCTTTAGGTGTTATCTTGCCCTGTGACCTTGCAGCTGGTGAGCAAGAGAAACAGGAGTCTTAAGATGCCTGGGAACTTTGCTGAGAATGTGGGGAGAATAGATAAGGTAGGTTTTACAGGAAGTTAGTTAATTTTAAGCAGAGCTTGGGGTTACGTTTTATATTAAACAGCACACAACACAGCAACATTTACTTTATTATATAGCAACTATGAATTATAAGGTTTTGTTTTTACTATTATTGCTATTATTTAATTCCCTTCTTCAGTTTTGATAAGATTTATTTTGTTTTAATTTTAATTTCAATAGTTTTAGGGGGAACAGGTGGTGTTTTGTTACATGGATAAGTTCTTTAGCCATGATTTCTGAGATTTTGGCGCAAATGTCACCTGAGCAGTGTACACTGAACTTGATGTGTAGTCTTTTATTTCTTGTAGGCCTTTGACACTTCCCCCCAAGTCCTCAGAGTCCATTATATCATTCTTATACCTTTGCATCCTCATAGCTTAGCTCCCATTTATAAATGAGAACACTCATTGTTTGGTTTCCCATTCCTTAGTTATTTTACTTAGAATAATAGTTTCCAACTTCATCTACATTGCTGTGAATGCCATTATTTTACTCCTTTTCATGGCTGAGTAGTATTCCTTTATATATATATATCACATTTTTTTTTCTTCAATTTTTATTTAAGTTCTGGGGGTACATATGCAGGATGTGCAGGCTTGTTACATAGGTAACTGTATGCCCTGGTGGTTTGCTGCACAGATTAATCCATCATGTAGGAATTAAGCCCAGCAGCCATTAGCTATTCCTTCTGGCACTCTCCCTCCCCCCGTACCCTGCGACAGGCACTAGTGTGTGTTATTCCCCTCCCTGTGTCCATGTATTCTCATTGTCCAGTTTGCACTTAAAAAAGATAATATGTGGTGTTTGGCTTTTTGTTTCTGTGCTAATTTGCTGTGGCTAACGACTTCCAGCTCCATTCATGACCCTGCAAAGGACATAATCTCATTTTTTTTCATGGCTGCACAGTATTCCATAATGTATATGTACCACATTTTCTTTATCTAGTCTATCATTGGGGGGCATTTGGGTTGATTCTATGTCTTTGCTATTGTGAACAGTGCTGTGACAAACATATGCGTGCGTATATCTTTATAACAGAATGATTTCTATTCCTTTGGGTATATACTCAGTAATGGGATTGCTGGGTCAAATGGTATTTCTGCCTCTAGGTTTTTGAGGAATTGCCACACTATCTTCCATAATGTAATGGTTGAACTAATTTACATTCCCACTGATAGTGTAAAAGCATTCCTATGTCTCTGCAACCTTGCCAGCATCTGTTGTTTTTTGACTTTTTAATAATCATTATTCTAACTGGCATGAGATGGTATGGTATAATTATTGTGGTTTTGATTTGAATTTCTCTAATGATCAGTGATGTTGAGCTTTTATTCATGTTTGTTGGCTGCATGTATGTCTTCTTTTGAGAAGTATCTGTTCATGTCCTTTGCCCACTTTGTAATGGGGTCGTATGTTTTTTTCTTGCAAATTTGTTGTAGACCCTGGATGTTAGACCTTTGTCAGATGGATAGATAGCAAAAATTTTGTCCCATTCTATAAATTGTCTGTTTACTTTGATAATAGTTTCTTTTGCTGTACAGAAGCTCTTTAGTTTAATTAGATCCCATTTGTTGACTTCTGCTTTTGCTGCTATTGCTTTGGCATTTTTGCCATGAAATCTTTGCCTGTGGCTGTGTCCTGAATGGTATTGCCTAGATTTTCTTCTAGGGTTTTTACAGTTTTGGGTTTTACATTTAAGTCTTTAATCCATCTCGAATTAATTTTTGTATACAGTATAAGGAAGAGGTCCAGTTTTTGATTTTCTGCATATGACTAGCCATTTCTCCCAACACCATTTATTAAATAGGGAATCTTTTTCCCATTGCTTGTTTTTGTCAGTTTTGTTGAAGATCAGAGGTGGTAGGTGTGCAGTCTCATTTCTGAGTTCTCTATTCTGTTCCATTTGTCTGTATACCACATTTTCTTTATCCACTTATTGTTAAATAAGCATTTAGGCTGGTTTCATATTTTTGCACTTATGAATTGTGCTGCTATAAACATGTGTATGCAATTTTCTTTCCTTCCTTCCTTCCTCTTTCCTTTCTTTCTTTCTTTCCTTCTTTCTTTCTTTCTTTTTCTTTCTTTCTTTCTTCTTTCTTTCTTTCTTTCTTTCTTTCTTTCTTCTTTCTTTCTTTTTCTTTCTTTCTTTTTTTTCTTTCTTCTTTCTTTCTTTTTCTTTCTTCTTCCTTTCTTCCTTTCTTGCTCTTGTGGTCCAGGATGTAGTGCAATGATGCTATCTTGGCTCACCACAGCCTCCACCTCCCAGGTTCAAGTGATTCTCCTGTCTCAGCCTCCCAAGTAGCTGGGATTACAGGCATGTGCCACCATGCCAAGCTAATTTTTGTATTTTTAGTAGAGACAGCATTTCTCCATGTTGGTCAGGCTGGTCTCAAACTCCTGACCTTAGGTGATCTGCCCGCCTCAACCTCCCAAAGTGTTGGGATTACAGGCATGAGCCACCGTGCCTGGCTGCAAGTGTCTTTTTTCATATAATGACTTCCTCTTTGTAGATACCCAGTAGAAGGATTGCTAGATTAAATGGTAGTTCTGCCTTTAGATCTTTGAGGAATCCCCATACTATTTTCCATAGTGGTTGTACTAGTTTACATTCTCACCAGCATTGTAAAAGTGTTCCCTTTTCACCACATCCACACAAACATCTATTATTTCTTGATTTTTAAATTATGGCCATCCTTGAAGGAGTAAGGAGGTATCACATTGTGGTTTTGATTTGCTTCCCTTGTAAATTAGTGATGTTAAGCATTTTTCTACATGTTTGTTGGATATTTGTATATCTTCTTTTGAAAATTGTCTATTCATGTTCTTAACCCACTTTTTTATAGAATTGTTTGTTTTTTTCTTGCTAATTTGTTTGAGTTCCTTGCACATTCTGGATATTAGTCGTTTGTTGGACGCATAATTTGTCAATATTTTTTTCCACTCTGTGGGTTGTCTGTTTACTCTGCTGATTATTTCTTTTGCTGTGCAGAAGTTTTTTATTTTAATCAACTCCCATCTATTTGTCTTTGTTTTTGTTGCATTTGCCTTGGAGTTTTGGGTCATGAAACTCTTTGCCTAAGTCAGTGTCTAGAAGAGTTTCTCCAATGTTGTCTTCTAGAATTTGTATGATTTCATGTGCTCTTCAATAGCTCAGTTGGTAGAGTGGAGAACTATAGGTGTGTAGAGATAATTTGTATGGTTTTAGGTCTTAGATTTAAGTCTCAGATCCATATTGAGTTGAATTTTGTATAAGATGAGAGTTGAGGATCCAGTTTTATTCTTCTACATGTGACCTGCCAATTATTTCAGCACCATTTGTTGAATAGGGTGTCCTTTGCCCACTTTATGTTTTTGTTTGCTTTGTTGCAGATCAGTTGACTGTAAATATTTGGCTTTATTTCTGGGGTTCTTTACTCTGTTCCATTGTTCTACATGCCAATTTTTATACAAGTACCATGTTGTTTTGGTACCTATGACCTGAGAGTATAGTTTGAAGTTGGGTAATGTGATGCCTCCAGATTTGTTCTTTTTGGTTAGTCTTGTTTTGGCTATGTGGGCTCTTTTTTGGTTTCATATGACTATTAGGACTTTTTTTCTAGTTCTGTGAAAAACGATGATGGTATTTTGATGGGAATTGCATTGAATTTATAGATTTCTTTTGGCAGTGTGAATGAAAATATCTTGAGCCTCTCATATCATTAGGCTAAAAGGCAAATTCAAGTTGAAAACTGCTCAGGGTAAACCTGCCTCCCATTCTATTCAAAGTCATCCCTCTGCTCACTGAGATAGATGTGTATTCTCATTACCTCCTTTGGAAAGGCTTATCAGAAACTCAGAAGAATGCAACCATTTTTCTCTCACCTACCTGTGACCTGGAAGTCCCCTAACTGCTTCGAGTTGTCCCTACCTTTCTGGATGAAACCAATGTCCTTCTTACATGTATTGATTGATGTCTCATGCCTCCCTAAAATGTATAAAACCAATCTGTGCCTTGACCCCTTGGGCACACATCATCAGGACTTCCTGAGGCTGTGTGTCACAGGTGTGTGTCCTCAATCTTGGCAAAATAAGCTTTCTAAATTAACTGATACCTGTCTCAGATTTTTTGGGTTTACGGTAGTATGGTCATTTTCACGGTATTGATTCTACCCATCCATGAGTATGGGATATGTTTCCATTTGTTTGTGTTGTATACGATTTCTCTCAGCAGTGTTTTGGAGTTTTCCTTGTGGAGGTCTTTTACCTTCTTGTTTAGGTATATTCCTAAGTGTTTTACTTTTTTGCAGCTGTTGTAAAAGAGGTTCAGTTCTTGATTTGATTCTCAGCTTGGTCACTGTTGGTATATAGCAGTGCTATTGATTTGTATCCTGAAATTTTACTGAATTCATTAATCAGTTCTAGGAGCTTTTTCGATGAGTCTTTAGTATTTTCTCAGTATACAATCATATCATTGGCAAACAGCCACAGTTTGACTTTCCTTTTCTGATATGAATGCCCTTTATTTCTTTCTCTTGTCAAATTGCTCTGACGAGGACTTTGAATACTACATTTAATAGAAGTGGTGAAAGTAGACATCCTTGTCTTGTTCCAGTTCTCAGTGGGAATGCTTTCAACCTTTCCTCATTCAGTATAATGGTGACTTTGGGTTTGTCATAGATGGCTTTGATTACCTTGAAGTATGTCCCTTCTATGCCAATTTTGCTGAGGGTTTTAATCATAAAGGGATACAGAATTTTGTCAAATGTTTTTTCTGCATCTACTGAAATAACCATACAATTAAAAAAATTATCTTTACATGATGTGTTACATTTATTGACTTGCATATATTAAACCATTCCTGTATCCCTCATGTGAAACCCACTTGATCATGGTGCATTATTTTTGTGATATGCTATTGGATTTGGTTGGCTAGTATTTTGTTGAAGATTTTCGCATCTATGCTCTTCAGGGATATTGGTCTGTAGTTTTCCTTTTTTGTTATGTCCTTTCCTGGTTTTGGCATTATGGTAATACTGGTTTCATAGAATGATTTAGTAAGAATTCCCTCTTTCTCTATCTTTTGGAATAGTTTCAGTAGGATTGCTACCAATTCTTCTTTGAATGTCTGATAGAATTCAGCTGTGAATCCATCTGGTCCTGGACTTTTTTTTCTTGGCAATTTTAAATTTACTGCTTCACTCTAAGCATTTTGCATTTGTCTAATTTTTTTTTTCATTTCCAGGAGCAGTAATTGTCTTTTCTTTATGATATCTATTTCTCTGGGGACTTTTTCATTCTTACTCTGTATTGTTTTTTTTTTTTTTTTTTTAATTTCTTTAAGTTTGTTTTCACCTCTCTCTGGTACCTCCTTGAGTAGTTTAATAATCAACCTTCTGAATTCTTTATCTGGCAATTCAGAAATTTCTTCTTGGTTTGAATCCATTGTTGGAGAGCTAGTTGATCTTTTGGGGTTGTTATAGAACTTTGTTTTGTCCTATTACCAGAATTACTTTTCTGGTTTCTTATCATATGGGTAGACTGTTTCAGTGGAAAGATCTGGAGCTCAAAGGCTGCTGTCCAGATTTTTTTGTCCCATGGGGTGATGCCTTGATATGGTACTCTCTCTCTCTTACCCTGGAGATGGGGTTTCCTGAGAGCTGGACTGCAGTAATTGTTATTGCCCTCTGGGTCTAGCCACCCAGTGGGGCTACCAGGCCCTGGGCTGGTTCTGGAGAATGTCTGCAAAGTGTCTTGTGATGTGATCTGTCTTCAGATCTCCCAGCCATGGATACTAGCACCTGCTCCAGTGGAGGTGGCAGAGGAGTGAAGCAGACTCTGTGGGAGTCCTTGGTTGTAGTTTTGTTTGGTGCACTGATTTTCTTGAAAGCTGATTATTCTAGAAGTGAAATAGTCACATGGACAGACTCAGGACCTCTGGTTAGGCAGGGTGTTGCAGATGGTGGAATTAGTCATTCGTTTTCTTCTTATTTGGATCAGAGTTTTTCTGTTATGAGTTGCTGTAATGGCTTGAGCTGGTTAGCCTCCAGCCAGGAGGTGGCATTTTCAAGAGAATACCAGCTGCATTTGTTGAAGGGAGTTATAAGCTCATCCTACCTTGTCCAGGATAAGCACTCAGGTTGATGATGGGTGGGGCCATAGAGCTCCCAAGAGTTTATGTCTTTTGTCTTTGGCTACCAAGTCAGGTAGAGAAAAACCATCAGGTGATGGCAGGGTTAGGTGTGTCTGAGTTCATACTGTCCTTGGGTGGAGCTTACTGCAGCCACCGTGGAGGATTAGGGGGTGATTCTCAGGCCAATGGAGTTTTGTTCCCAGGGAGATGATAGCTATCTCTGCTGCATCATACAGTTGCCAGGGAAGTGAGGGAAAGCTGGCATGACAGGTCTCACTCAGCTCCCACTGAGCCAGCAAGGCCATTCTCACTCCTCCCATGCCTCACCAGCAGAACCAAGTTTATATCCAGGCAGCTGGTGAGCAGGGCTGAAATACTTCCCCAAGCTATAAGCCTCCCTACTGAGAAAGCAAGCAGAGTTCATAGGCCTCACCCTTCTCCACCTGCCTGCATCATTGGCAATGGCTTCTGCTTTCATCTATGTACTTCTCATTCACCCCTCCAGATTCTGCTCAGAAAAATTAGTGCTCAGTCTAAATTATTAGAAAGTTCATCTAGGATCTTCCTTCACTGTGTAGCCCATCCTCAATTCTACAGGCTGCCTTCCCTTCCCCTTCCCCTGTGAGAGAAAGCCAGGAGTGGCTTCCCTGGGATTGAGCTGGGGACTGGGTGTGCCTTCAGGGCTCTTCCTGCTGATCCTTCTACTTTTATATTTTGGTCGATTTCCTAAATCCATTTCAGATAAGGTTAAATGTTTCTCCCATGATCTGTATTTTCAGGTCCCCAGTGGAGATATGTGCTCAGAGGCAGACTTTCCTCCCCTCATACTTTAGGAACTCAGCTTTTCAGCTGTCTTGTGGAGTTTGGAGCAGCAACCTTCTTCTTTCAAAGGGTCTGTGAATTCTTTTGTTTTTTTCTAATATATTCCCTTGGTGGTTCTTGGAGCAAAATTTCACAATGTTTTCACACACTGTTCTGTCCATCCAAGTGGGAGCTGATGTTAGTCTTGTCTGCTATCTACTACTTTGCTCCATCCATTGCTGACTTTTTGTTGTACACATGACTGTGTAGGAAAATCTGGGCCAGTGTAGCTCAGGAATAGCAGTAGCAGCTACACCCTGAGCTCATGAAATTTGCTAAAGATCCAGCACTTAGCCATATTTTGTTAGACCCACAAGGCCAGCATCCATGGAGATTGTCTTTTGAGTCAGTGTTTGGATAAGCACTTCTCTGCCCCCACCTGTCTAGTTTAAAGTCTTGCTTTTATACCTATGCCTTTCCCAAACAGTTCTTATCTGTGGACCAACCCACCTTAAGCTGCAGACACCCAGCAAGGTGGAAAGCCCACGGTCCCTGACTCCCAGCTCCAGCAGAGGTGACACAGTAAGAAGTCAAATGCTTAATAGTGTGCTGGTAAATACGTAACAACCAGCTCTCTGGGGTGAGGGCAGGAGAGGGGAATCCCTAAACACGATTTATAGTGTTTGCCAATTTCTGTAGTTGATTTTAGTTCATGCTTTTTGTGTTCTATCTAATAAATCTTTGCCTAACCCAAGGTAACAAATACTTCCATATTTTATTCTAATTTTTTTTTTTTTGGTTTTCAATGTTCAGTTTTTCCAGTATCTTTTGTTAAAAAGAATATCTTCTCTCCGTTCACCTGCTGTGAACTTTTATCAAAAACCAATCACCCATATATGCAAGGGCCAACTTCTGCACATGCTATTTTGTTACATTGCTTTATGTGTCTATCCTCATGCCAACACCACGTTCGTGATTACTGTAGCTATTTAGTAAATATTTGAAACCAACTAGTAAGTATCCTCCAAATTTGCTGTATTCTTTCCAAATTGTTTAGATGCTTCTAGGTCTTTCGTTTTCCTACATAATTTTATAATCTACTTGTGTTCATTCCTTTTTCTGTTCATTTCTCAACATCCCAGGAATTTGGAGTTGAAATTCATCTTCTCTTAAAATGCTAGACAAGGCCTGGTCTTGTGATTCATTTCTTGGAGAAGAGCAATTGCGAACTCCCAACTAACTTCAGGAGCAGTCTCCCAAGTGAGCGAGAAGAAGGCCTGGTTTTAAGTCACATGGATTTCTAGACCAATTTCTAGAGTTAGGTAGATTTTCACAATGCACTGGACCAGGCAGGCCTCCCTTCACTTTCAGAGGACAGAGGAATTCATCTTGTTCCAATGAGTTAGAGAGAGGAAGGCCTCAGCTCTGTATGCTTTTTTGCCATTTCCTTTCAAACTCACTAACCACCTGTCTCCTGAGGGGGTGAAGAATGGGTGAGACCAAGAAAGTATAATAATGTCACTGCCATTACATGGAAGAGCATGCCAGGAGTGGGGAAGCTGCATTCTCCCCACTAGCACTGACTCTATCCATTAGCATTGAGTGGTTAGCCTTATTTCCCATTTCCATGTGCACAAGGGAACCTAGCTAAGTACTCTAACTAACCTAGCTAGGTACTCTAACTAATCTAGCTAGGTTCCCGTGTGCACATGGAAATGGGATATAAGGCTGCACTGCAGAGAATTTTATGTGATCTAGTTTCAGCTGACTTCATAAGTCAATGCCACAGAGAAGGAGTTGCATATTTTTTTAAGAAGTCTTTTTTTTTTTTTTAATAAAGCCCAGCTATAAAATGGCAATAAAATATCAGGATTGATTAATTTTTGAACACATACACCAATTCTACTTCCAAAAGAGTAGTCACGATAGGTTCATCTTCTTATCCCAAATCAGTTTCATTTCATGAAGCACATCTCTTCCCTAATAATATCTCCCCCAGTTATTTCTGGCCTCTGGTGGGGTACCTGGTATGTTTCTGCTCCAGCTCCATTGGTGCTTTACCATTTCTCTGTGAAGATGCCACGCCTGGGTAAAGGGCACTGTCCTTGGGAGCCCCTCAGCTGATCTTCCTGATACAGGATTCCCCATAGAAAAGGGACAGTGTCTGCCCTGAACTTTGTCTTCTTGGGTCTCGAGGCAACCTTTCTCTTATAGGGTTCCCACAGGTTTGGTTTGTTTAAGTCAGCTCTTTCATTTTCAGAGTTACCTTTGTTTCACACTCACTCTCCACACACTTTCTTCTTCTCTCAATACAACTCTGTTCTCCTCAACAGAATCCCTAATTATCATGGACACGTTCTCTCCAAATAGAGCCTGAGGGTTCACCAGCACATTAGTGTCTAAAAATACTTTCTCTTTAGGCTTGGATGAGACACTCTGCCATAATTTCCTATCTTTTCCTACTCTCAAATTAGAAAACAACTAATGAATTTTAAATGTGTTGATTTGTTGACAATTTATTTTTCTATGGCAGCATACTCTCACTAAGAATGGTACCTCACAACGCATTTGCATTTTATGCCTCATCACAAATTGAAATAAAAGACCATTTCTTGTTCTTATGTTTTTAAGTGGCCCATGGGTACAGCTGTCTGCCAAAAAGCCTTGGAAAAGGCTCATTCCCTGCTGATGTAGGTTTTGGCTTCAACTTCTTTCTGCAACATGAGACATTTTGGGGGCCTCAGACATAGGAAAGAAAAAAAATGATAAATATAATATTTGGGAGCTATTTACTGGAGATTGAGAAATTACAACCTATTATTTAGTGCTTACCAAGTGCCTGTCACTGAGGTAAATGCTTTATAATCAATTTCTCCTTTCTTGTTTCATTTTTCTTCACAGAACCTTTACTCTCTCAAGTTATACTGCATATGTTTTTGTATTTATTCATTTATTTTGTTTGTTGTCTGTCTTCCCCTACTAGACTAGAAGTGCCATAAGGACAGGGATTATTGTCTTTTAAATTATCTGCTGTATTCCTAGTTCCTAGCTCATGGGAGTCACTAGAGATTTTGGTTGCATTAGTAAATCTCTTATTCCATGCAGCAAGTTCTATGATTATTTTCATGTATGAGGAAATAAGGGCTTAAACAGATTTTGTAATTTTCCAAGGCCATCAATTTGGTAAATGGTAGAACCAAAAATCAAAGCCAAGTTTCGACTCCTGAGTCCGTAGTTGAACCATTTATCTATATAACCTTCCATCTCTTTCAATCCTGACAATAATAATGATCTAAAGTAGATACTATTCTTATTCTAATGATGAGAAAATGGAAGCCCAGAGAGGTCAAGTAACCTGGTTCAGGTCACACAGCTGCTACATAGGTAACGGAAGTCTCAGACTCGGATTTTTTCATTCCAAAGTCCATGTACTTTTCTCTATACCATAGTGTATTGGTTGAGAGGCATTTAAAATTACTTGGATTATATATTTCAGGCTCCAGTTATGATGATGTTGAGAGTAATACACATTCATATATGGCAGAAAACACAGGCTAAACATAGTTTAAATCAAATATATGAGTTCCTCATTTTTCATGATTCAGAATGTGGATTTTCTAGGGTTCCCCTCTTGCCATGTGGTGTCTCAGGTAATACAGAGTCTGTAAGCCCTGCTTGCCTGCTCACCACCCCTTGCAGCAGACATATATCCTCCCACCCCGCTACAGTGAGTGCCATCAAAGACAGATTTGTTTGCTATTTACCACAGTGACAAATCACTGATCAGACTACAGCTGGGAAGACTGAACACTAACCGGCCAGAGCCATGAGGGTGCCTTAAAAATGATGAGGGAAGTCACTGGAAGCCCTCTCAGTGCCCTGAAGGTACTATAAGGATGAATGCTCTGTATTCCAGCTTTGCACTATTGTAGGCATGGTAAGATAAATATCAAATACTGCTAAAATCCACCTGTCCAGATTGCAGCAGAAACACAAACTCTTTAGGGAATATGGTGCTTAAGAAGTTAATAATATTTAGAAATCCCTGGGCCTGTCAGAATAATGAATGCAGCTAATAAACATTCTAATTAGTTAACCTGGAGAAAAATCTTTGCCACTGTAGAGTGGACATTTTCATATTATCCGGAATGTAAACATTACCTTATCATAGATGGCTGTTTAAATGTTACTCTATATCTTTTCCTGGGTTTAGACACTGTTATTGACTATGCAAAAAGCAGGAAAAAAAGGACTTAATAAAAAGTGACAGCAGGCAGCTCTCCCCGCCGGCAGAGATTAAGCGCTTAGCTCTTGGCATTTCAATTACCTAAAACTAATGGAATAAATATTTTACAATATTATTGCCTTTTAGGGGGTAAAGCACTCAAAGGAAAAAATATACATGAAATGAGATTCTGTTCTTTTCTTAATGAAATAATTGAAAATGGATTTAGTATCTGAGTGTGATCATTACAAAAATAAAGGTACGAGAATAGTATCAGCATAAGAGATCAGAACATAATTTCTTGTACACTTGGCCTTCAGTGCTGTCATTTTGCCTCCAGTATAACTTTAAAATAATGCCCTCTAACTATGTCCATAAAACCATTTTAGCTGAGCTCAGATGATTTTACAATGGCATAAATTTATTAGGGTAATTTTTTTTTTTTTTTTTAAGATGAAGCTAGTCAAGAATCTCCATTCCTAGAGAATATTGTATTCTGGGCATCATGGGGTTGAGGTGTTATTAAGTTTGCTTTTTGAATTGGCTCTCAATGATGCTGGTTTTGTGCTCTTTCTTGTCCCTCAGGAAGGAAACACGGGCAAGCAACAGCTGCCTGGAGAATGCGTTTTTTCAATGAAATGATACTTCTCTATTGCCTAGTACAGAGGTTTCCATGCAAACATAATAACAGCTTTTCTCCATTGATATAAAATAGTAGGGCCCAAAGATAAATTAAATTCGGCTAATTTCAGTATTTGAGGTCTTTGGATGTAGGGAAATGGTCTATTTTCCCTTTAGGTATGTCATTATTTTCACTAACGTTAAAAAAACAATGTCAAACCTGGATGTGCAAATGGCTTGCATACTCTGTAATGTCACATTATGTTTGACAGGGCCTATTAGATTGTAGTGATTGTTTATGGAATATACAATGCTGTGTGTATTTGTGTGGGTAAGTAGAGGTGTTTTATAAGGAAACTAAAAATTAAAAAATATCCATTATGTTTTAAAAAATCTTATTCACTGCTCAAATGATTTGCCCTATGCACATGGTATTCTCAAGAAACATCCCTTTAGAGACGTGAATTTTACATGTCTTTTATATTTGTTGTATCAGTGATAATAGCAGATAATTTATTCATTGAAATACATCTATATATGTGGCAAAATACTTATCACTTTAAAAAAGGCATTTGCTATTTTATCTATTTTTTTTAAATGTGATGATTTATGTATACTGGCAAATACGCATGGAGTGAGAACTATCTTTAAAATTAATTATCTGAAAAGATGGCTTGAGCTCTTAGAAAAAATATATACTTGAAGAAAAAAATATTTTTTTAGACTGAGAAAGGTGGAGCATAAGTATTCTCACCCATAGAATTTATTAAGTTTTAAAAAATAATATAAATTAATATTATTATGTAATTTTTAATCTGTAGATTAAAAACGATCAATATATGGCTCTAGATTGAGGAATCACC
The DNA here is from genome assembly GCA_963574635.1 of Cheracebus regulus. Classification (NCBI taxonomy): domain Eukaryota; kingdom Metazoa; phylum Chordata; class Mammalia; order Primates; family Pitheciidae; genus Cheracebus; species Cheracebus regulus. The sequence continues at coordinate 55,830 of CAUYQU010060339.1, forward strand.
TCAGATCACTTGCCTAGAATCAGTGCCAGAATCCAGGTCTTAATAATCTAGAAATTGAATACATTGGCATGCCTATTGAATTAGATTCCCAAGTCCATCCACTTTTTCATAACTCTACTTCTATCAATCTAATTCAAAATGCTATTATTTTTTTCTAAGTCACCGTAAGAAATGATCCTAACTATTGCTCTTCTAGAATCATTTCTCAGCACATTTCTCAATAATACTTAAGTGATCAATTAAAGATGGAAATTAATCCTGTAATTTTCTGGCTCAGACTTTCCAGTGGCTTCCTATTACCTCAAAAATTAAATCCAACCTCTTATCAGCCTATAGGGTCCTTCCTGATATTTCCGCCACCTCATGCTGTAATACTCTTCACCTCATTCTTTTGATCCATTATCCAGCCACCTTGCCCTTGCACCTGGAATGACCTGCTCTAGACATTGAATCCCCAAGCTCTTTTAGTTCTCTGCATCCTCAGTGCAAGCCCCATCTCCTTTGGGAAGCCTTCCCTGACACAGACAGGCATATTTCCTCCTAAAACTTTTCAATATCTGATGTTTTATTTATTGATTTGTTGTCACCCTTCTACTATACATTAAGTTCTGCAACACAAGGACCTCACCTGTTTTATTCACAACTCTATGCCCAGTTCTTAGAATAGCACCTGACACTCTATTGGTTCTCAATGTTCGTTTGTTCATTTATTTATTGAATTATAAAGGGATGGTTTTTTTTTTCTGCTCCTTGAGTACAGTGCAACCTATTCTTATCTCAAATAATTAAAACGTACTCTCCTTTTTGATGTGTGGATCTGAGCACTTAACTGGGAAACGTTTTTAGCCAATTTAGAGTGGCTAATTATGAAATAAGAGAGATTGATGTGATAACTTTTTGTGGTATTTAAGATGAATAGCACTTGTTTATTTTTGATGACATGATGAACAAAGAATTCTTCTAGATGTGCCCTAGATTTCCACTGGTAGCCATTAGCCTGTGAACAGGGTACCCCTGATGTGTTTTATTTCAAAGCTTCACATTGGACTTCATGATCATGCACTAGATTCATGGTTTATTATCCCATATTAACTGTCCAACTGATAAGATAAACATTGTGGAAAGGATTCACTCCCATAATCTCCCCAAGGTACAGCCATATACCCTAGATACAGATATCTCTCTCTTCGCTTATTATTGTTTTGCTTTTTAATATTTGTAACCCAGGTTCTTAGGCACTGAGATGTCTGTCTGTTTTTCCTTTCATTTTTTTCAAGGCCAAAGCTATTTTCCTAGGACCTCTTTCCTCTTCTCTGCTCAAGGCTTGAATAATCCCCACTTCTTTCTAGAAATGTCCCTCATACACGTTTCCATGCTTGGAGCAGCTGGTAGCTTTTACAACAGTTGACGCTTCCCATTCAATACTGAACATATGGGTTGGAGTGTCCGTCTAAAAATTCATTGTCTGGGTTTTTAGAAGTTCCAGGAAATCTGTAATGTGAGGTAGAAGCACAAACTCTTTGTGAAGAATGAAGAAAAAAAAAGGATCTTGTATAAGAAGTTTTAGGAAATGTCTGTATGGATGAAGCATTTGAGGAAAAAGATGGTACTCTTGAAATAAGATTTTATTTTAAGCCCGTGGAAAATCTAAAGATAGTGTTAAAGTTCTGGAAGGGTTCTGATGATAATTGTCTGATAGATCTCATCATATTGCATAATGAATTAAACAAGTATTTGCACTAACTGCATTTATTGACGTACAAACATAGTCCTTAAGAATCCTTCCCAAACTCACCGATTAAGAACATTTTTATCTTTAAATGGCTTTGTTGACATGATCATCTAACCCTGTGGTTCCACTCGGTTTCTCTACATCATGGCATGTCAACTGTCTTCTATCCTCCTGGGTTTATTTCATCACCTTGAGTCTCACATGACTTGTTAAAACTTCTTGAATACTTCCAAAGAATTAATGATATTAAAATATATTTAAATTATTAATAACCAAGCCATGTGATACTGGAATAGTAATAAACTGTGTGTTAGGCTGCTCTCACATTGCTATAAAGAAATATCTGAGACTGCATAATTTATAAAGAAAAGAGGTTTAATTGACTCACATTTCTGCAGGCTGTAGAGGAAGCATGATGCTGGCATCTTCTTGGCTTCTGGGGAGGCCTTAGGAAACTTATAGTCATGGTGGAAGGTGAAGGAGGAGCAGGCACATCACATGGCCAGAGCCAGAGCAAGAAACTCAGGAGGGAGGTACCACAGGCTTTTAAATGACCAGATCTCATGAGAACCGATTCACTATTATGAGACTAGTACCAGGGATAGCTCTAAACAATCCATGAGAAAACTGCCCCATAATCCAGTTACCTCCTACCAGGCCTCACCTCCAGCATTGGGGATTACAATTCAACATGAGATTTGGGCAAGAACACATATACAAACTATAATAAATTGACAGATAAATGAAATAAAGCACAGATTCTAGAAAATGTTCCAAGAATACTTGGGAATATAGCATTTTCAGTCAGTGTAGAAAAGATGGATTATTAAATAACTAATGTTGGAGTAAGTGGCTAGACACTGAAAAAAAGCCAAGGCCTTTAAATAATTCTAGATGAATCAGTAGTTCAAGTTTTAAAGTTGTACCATACAAATACTCTATGAAAATATGGATGTTTTGGTGATTTGAGAGCTGGAAAAGGTTTTTTAAGGTATAACACCCCAGCTAGAAACCATAAAAGAAAGAAATAATTGATTGACTACTTAAAATGATAAATTTTTATATAGAAACACATAATTAGACAAAGTTTAAAGAATGAAAAAGTGAGGAACTCCTACAAAGCATTGAATAAAAGATTAATATTCCCATATAGAAAAAATGTGCCAAGGACATAAACAGGTAATTCACAATAGGATCAATAAAAGTGGCCAATAAACATGAAAATATATATAACATTCCAGATATTCTATAAAACAACAGATTTTTTCTCTCATTTATTTTATTTGCATACAAAAATCTTGCTGTCACAGCATGTAAATAAAATACAGGGAAATGGACACATTCGTGCATTGTTAGTAGAGTACAAATTAGTACAATTTTCTCAAAGTCTGTTTGGCAAAAGGCACCAAAGATAGAAATTCAACTTCTAGGAAATTATTTTAAGAAAGGAACGAGCTATGTGTCAAAGGATAAATGTTGAAATAATGATCACTGTGGCCTTGCTTGTTATATTGGCAAAGAAAGTAAAAAGATTCAAGTTCAGTGTTCTAATACTGTCTCCTGATAGGGAAACAAGCATGACTCATATTTACTATAGAATAATACGCAGCTGTTACTTAGGATGTCAGTCTACCTTGATTGACATAGAAAGACAGCCACAATGTATCACTGAATGAAAGATTAACTACCCAATGGCATGTATAACATGATACCATTTATTAAAAAGTATGCACGTATACATTTATGAACTCAGTATGACCCATTATATGTGCTCGCAATTCAAAATAAAAATCATATCACCTTTAAAATTTTCAAATTAAAAGGCCCAAGTCACCACTTTGTCTCTTTTCTTTCCTCTTCCTAGAGCTCCCTCTCAGGATAGTCCATGATGGTCTCAGCAAGTTGCCAGGGTGCTGCCCATAGGGTCAGTTCAGACTAATTTTGGCACATTTCTTTTGGCACATATCCATGTTCCCTTGATGCTGGAGATAGCCACAAATGCCACTTAAAGCTAGTTCCTTCAGATAGGATCAGCAACCAAAGACTTGAGGGTTGTAGCTTCACTCTGCATGTTTGACATGGCCAGGTCTACAGCTGAAGCACAGCATAATTCTCATCAAGTCTGAATGGCATGACCAAGTCTGAGCCTCTTGTTTTGGTAGCCACTCCTGGCCCTAGAGCAGATTCTTTCAAGAAAGCACAAGTGGTCCTCTGATGAACGAGGGAGGAATATTATTGTGACCCAACTCTGTACACCCCTCAAACAGATTGTACCACTTCTGTGCCCCCCACCCACACCCCAGTCACATTTCCAGGGAGCAAGACGGGTTTGATGGATTCCAACTTGTACGAATCATAAGGCATAGTGTGGGGAAATGCCCACTCATCTTGTTTTTCTCTATCTCTATGGGGATTTCTTTACAGAGAGATCTTTTTGATCAAACTGAATCTACCCAACACATTTTTGTGTCTTTTAGTATTAATGAAAAGGGCTGGGCTTTGGAACTTCTCCAGAAAGTCTCTATATTTGTAGCATTTTTTTTCATATGTCTCAGCAAGATTCAAACTCAGTACCAGTAGTATGTTTGGAAAACAGCAAATTAAAATTTAGTTTTGCTTAACACCTATGTCTTCCACTGGGGGAAAAATGAGTCTTACAGAGTGAGGGACAATAGAATTACTTAGGATGCATTTTCAGCAAAATTTCAACTTGGCTATTTCCAGGCGTTAAGATTTAAGGTGATTTGTCTGTAATTTTTTTCTACATTTTAGTTTAAAAAAAAAAACAAGGCAAAAAGCTATTTATTTTTGGAAAAAAAATAATTTTTCAAATCTCTTTCAATAAAACTCTTGCTATGAGAGACAAATCATTTAATGTTTTTAGGCCCCTTTAACTTATATGTGAAAAGGAAGAGTATGGTTACTTATCTTTAGCTAAAAAAAAGTTCCCTATTTTCCTAAAACAAATAATTCACAATAGTGTAAATATGGCAGGAAATTCAGAGGTCGATCATATTCTACAGAGGAGGTGACAAACTGTGTTGTGTTTGCACTTTAAAAATGAGAAGTTGGTAAGATAGTCTTTAAGGTCTATCTCTGCTTTAAAATTCAGTGACCTTTGTAAAAATTAATGACTTAGAAGACACATGAGACAACACTTGGAATATGTTGGTGCCGCTAACTCTATTGACTTAAATGATCACATTTAGTTGGAGCTCCTTCAGAATAAGATCTCTTATTTACCAATTGCAGAGATTTATTTCCTTTATTTGTCTAGTTAAAAGGCACTGGATAAAATGAGGCCAGTCTCTCACTCTTCAAGGGAGCTCTTATTTCCCTGCACTGCCTGTTAGGCTGGGGATAGCTGTAAGTTTTTCATTGCTGTTAATTAGGACATATTTGTAAGGTATATTTTACTAAGCTTGCTTCAACAAACTTTTCAACCCCCTCAGCAACCATTCACTCATTCTGCTCTTTTGCGTACATTGTTGTTTTTTACCCTCATGATCTGAGACCACATTTGACTGAGATGGGTTGATTTGTCTGGCATTTCCCGTCTCTGTTTCACTCATATTCTCTTGCAGGACTTTATTTCCATGATGGTTTGTTGGGCTCATTCTTTGGGTCTGTAATTTTCAACAAATGTCATTCAAACTGTTTTATCTTATTCGTGAATTTGCCTCTAACATGCATATAATTACCTATTAAAGCATAGTATTTGAACTTTCTAAAGCAAAAGCTCTTGTCATGAGAGTGGAGCACTCATGAATGGAATCAATGTCCCTGCAAAAGAGACCCCAGAAACCTCTATTGTTCCTTCTGGGGTGTGAGGACACAGCAAAAAGACAGACATTTGTGGAGCAGGAAGTGGGCCCTCACCAGACACTGAATCTGGTGGCACCTTAATCTTGGACTTCCTTCCCAGTCTCCAGAACTGCAAGGAATGCATTTTTGTTTATAAGCCACACAGTCTTCCGTGTGTGTTCTGTGATTGCAGCCCGAATGGACTAAGTTAGGGGCTAAATCTGGATCCCAATTCTGCGCTCTTTTCTACCTCTATCCCCCTCTCCTCCCTCTCTTCCTTCTTTCTTCCTCAAAATTGTTTAACTTAAAAAATTTTAAATTACAAATGATAAGAATAAAAATGTGAACCCCCCCATCAGAGGATTCTACGCCCACCCTCTTCTTTTTAGTTGTAGTCACTATTTCGATGTCTTACTAAACATTTTTATATGAGATATGTATATGTATATATGACATATGTATATATGTCTCATATGGAGTTTTTCTTTTTTGTGTTTAAGTGGATTGTGATATATGTATAATTCCGTGACTTTTTAAAAAATGTAATAAGCCCTGGGTATATTCTTGGTTAAGTAGATCTAGTTCTATGTTATATTTAATCTAATCATGATAAGTGAGTATAATAATATATTTAACCATTTCTCTATTAATGATCATTCAGCATCTTTTAAATATTCTTTATGAAAATAATGCTACAATAAATATCTTTTAAACATATGTGCAAATATTTTCTGACAATTGTGCTAGACTTAGTTTATGTACTTTGTCATATATACTTGGCCACAGTTCTCTGCTGGGTGTGAAAGAAGATAGCCCGGCACTGACTACATTCTTATTGGCCCCAGAGGGGAGCTTGATCGATGCCAGGCAGGGGATATGAGGGAGCTGGCTGATAATTTATTCTCCCTCCACCTGACAAGTTGTCACTAGACAGACTCAGTGTTTTCAATGCCCCTTCAGGAGAAAGACTGTGTGGTTGAGCAACTGGATATGGTTTCTAATAAGGCCACAACCAAATTAATTATATACCATTTTCTACTTTATTTTTATTTTTCTTTGCTTCATTTTCTTTTTTGCCTACTGTAGCTGCCTTGGGATTATAGTCCTCATGTAATTTTCTATGTAAATACTGCCTTGGGCTTTGTTTTTTTTTTTTTATAAAACTTGGGCTTAGAAAAAGATATATATTGAAAAGAAAAATTATTAGGTCAGAGGGTATGTGACTTTGGGCCACCCTACTTTTTAATCAGATACATGCAATTACAAATATATAATTATTTTTTATTTTATTTTCTATTAATTATTAATATTTCAATTATAAAAAGAACTATATTATTATTATATATTATATAAAGTAATATATTGTTACATTATGAGCAGTCAATCTTAGTAAAGAACCTCTCTGTGTGGATGTATAGTTAGGTAAAATATTACATGAATTCCTGTTAAGTGATGAGAATTCCAGTGTTAATTTTGTAGCTAAATAAAGCAAAGCCCAAAGGCTGAATTAGTTCTTTATTCTTCTCTGTGTTAAATCATAAAGCAGTTATTCCTCCCACAGAAGCCATTTCTCAGGTAATATGAAGTGATTCAAAAGGGCATCATTAGGACACCCTATATTACATGTTGCCGTTGAGAAGATTTTATACAGCATAAACTTTCATAACTTTATGATAGGGAGATAACTTGATTAACCTCTTGCCCAAGTTTTGGCATGCTATTGAAACGATAGAGAAATTAAAGAATGAATTGTTTCTATTTGGTGTTCCAGGAAAGAGTGGCTGTAGGTGAGGTGAGAAGTGGTTAGCATCTAGAACAAATAGGATCTCTTGCAACTTGGGGAACTGAATCCAATCTCTGGCTTGTCAACTTGGCAAGGTATTCTTAATACCATCGCCAGCAATCCTAATTCAAACACACATTTGTAGCTTCTGGCAACAGGGAACATGTAGCTTGCTCTACCACATCTATTATGTGGTCTAGCAGGGCCTAGGAGTCCCTCTATGAATGTATTTTCAAATGAGTATGTTATTCACAATACTCTTTCATCTGTGAGAATGTGGGGGAACAACAGATAACCCTTAAATCATGGGTTGGGAGCTAGAGTGCAACTTGCTAGATCAGGCACACCCCTTCATATACTCATCCTGTATGTGTTTGCCATTCATATGGAGATAGGTTCACAAAGTAAATTTCTATTGCACTGTTAATGAAGGCCCTCTTTACATCTTTTCACCGATTCACTGTGATTGTTGTTCTGACCTGGCTGCACTGACAGGACCTTGAGGATTAATCATGAGTAGAGAGAAGAGCCTGAATTTTCCTGGAGAGTTTACAAGGGAGATGCTTGTAGGAACAAATTTCTATTTAGATTAGGAAATTCAAGAAAGCAGGAGTTAAGTAGATATATGAGGGTTATGTTGGCTTTCCATATTTGCTTAAAGTGGGAAAATGGATTGTGTGGTGCTTTGGATAACTCCTGAAACCAGTATGCTCAGCCAAATGTAAATATAAGGTTACAACACTGATGTGAGAGGAAGGGAAACTGTTAATGGGGTGGAAATGCTTCAGCTGTGCTTAGATTGCCAGTGAGCAAGATACACCTGCGTTGGTTTGGAGTGAGGCCTGCGTGGATTTGCAAAATGAAAACCTCACTGACATTCTAACTAGATTAAAGGCACTGATGAAGTCAGGACAGTTTTACTCTGCAATTGGGAAAACTGAGGCTCTCTTCAGTAGTTTTCTATTGAAGCACACTGCTTTGCAGTGCTTTGTTGAAGAAGCAGCAATATTTAACGCCTATCAGTCTGGAAACCATATCTTGAATCTAGTGTTGCCAATCGTCAAATTGCAGCTTCCTGGTGGCAACTTAACAAGCAAGTTCATACAGCAAAGGAGAAAAAACTAAAAGGGCATAGCACCCCTTCCATGATTAGCATTCTGTCTTTACCACTTCTAGTTTCTGAAATAAAAAGAAACTGTGTAGTAAAAGCTTAAGAGAATGTTTTTTTTTTCAAAATAACTCATGCATGTAGTTGCAGAAAATAGAAAATATGGGAAATCTTATAATGGAAAACAACATTCTTCTTTGAGGTGTTAGGCTCTGTAAACTATTATGGAATAATTTGATATATAATATATAACTTGGCTGTATGTATTTTCAGCACTGTTGGTATGGCTTGGCTCTGTGTCTTCACCCAAATAATAATCCCCACATGTCAAGGGCAGGAGCAGGTGGAGATAATTGAATCATGGGGGCAGTTTCCCCAGATGCTGTGATAGTGAGTGAGTTCTCATAAGAGCTGTTAGTTTTACAAGAGGCTTCCCCCTTCACTCAGCACTCATTTTGTCTCCTGCTGCCCTGCGAAGCGCTGCCTTTCACCAAGATTGTGAGTTTTCTGAGGCCTCCTCAGCCATACAAAGCTGTGAGTCAATTACACCTCTTTTCTTTTACCTGGTCTTGGGTGTTTCTTCATAGCAGTGTGAGAATGGACTAATACAATTGTATTTTAGGAAACGTGCTAAATTAAAGATGACTGGTAATTGGTGTCTGTGTGTGTTGGCGGGGCCTATGTCTATAACTTTTCCCTTTAAATTTGGGTGGGCTCAATGGGTGTTCTGACCAATTGGATATCCAGACGTGATTCTGTGCCAGTTTTATGGCTCGGGCCTTAAAAGACAATGAGTTTCCTCTTCCTGTCTCTTGGAATATTTACTTGTGGAACCCAGTTGCCACGCTGTAAGAAAACTCAATTATTCCAGTGAAGAGGCTCAGGTAAAAATAACTAAGGCCCTCAACTGACAGCCTCAGCTGAGCTTGCAACCAACAGCCATCACTAACTTGTGATACTGAGTCAGCTATCTTGGCCGTGGATACTCCAGCTCCAGGTAAACTGGCTAGCTAATACCACGTGGAGAAGGAGAATTGCCTAGCCATGACTGCCCAAATTCATGACTTGCAAAATTGCATCATATAATACAATAGTGGCTATGTTAAGCACTGGATTTTGGGGTAATTGTTATGCAGAACTGGAAGTTTGATATAATGGAAGCATACAGAACTTGCAGACTGAGTGCCCTGGTTTCAAATTCTGGTTCCAACATTTCATAGCTATGTAACTTTGGGGACAACTGTTAAGCCACTGTCAGCCATAAAGAAAATTTCCTTATCTGTAAAATGGCAGTAAAAAATATATCTCTTAAAGGTTGTGGTGAGGATTAGAGGCAAAATATGTAATGTGACTATTAGACATTTTCTGGAAAATGGTAACAGCTTGACACAGTAGCAATTATTTGCTATTCACCAGTTAACTCACTTCTCCATACCTTTTTCTTTCAAAGCAGATCTTCCAGACAAGGGTATTGCAAAGAGAATACAGTTTTGGAAAATTAACTTAGTAATTTAAAGCTCTAAAATGTTTATATATCTTTTATTAAGTCATTTTATGATTCTATTCTAAGGAAATATTTCTAAATACTGGCCATAATATGTCTATCCAGGAAAGAAGATGCTTATGTATGCTCCTGATCTCTGTGCATCACTTAAAAATTCTGCATTTACATTATTTTGAAGTGCATCACTGTGTTTTAGACACACTAACCAAGGTTTTGGCAGGCAGTGGCTGAAACTGCCTCTTTAAGATAACATCCCGAACATACTTAGGAACTATCAACAACAATTAGGGAGATTATGTTTATATATATAAAATAATATATGAGGAAGTGTAACTTTTGAGAAGTGCTTTTTATTTACAAATATTTATTGAATACCAACAAAGTGCTAGATTCTGGGCACAATCCAGGAGAACAGAGATGAAACTGCAGCCTTTGTGCTTTTCTAGAGAGTCTAATGAGTTGCCATTTTGGGCAGAGTCAACACTGCTTCTCAAACATTCTGTATATCTCAAACATGTCTTCACCTCCATGCTTTATTGTTTCAGTCTTTTTTCTCAAAACAGTCTTCCCACTTTATCAGTCAAAGCATTTTGCATGACTCAATATGAGCTCCACCTCCTCGAAGAAATTTTCCCTGGATCTGTGCTATACAACTTCCAGCTCCAATCTGTTCCCTGATGCTGACTTTTTGTAGAACTCATTGTCTTCTCATCTTTGGCCACTCTGTGTGATTTGTTTTCTTTTTAAGTGTCTGTATTATTTCCACAACTAGATGAAGAATTCTTTATCATACATCTCAAAGATGTTTCTTATGCACATATGAGATACTTAGGGATCTTGTTAAAATGTAGATTCTGATTTAGTAGATTTGGGGTAAAGCCTTAGATTCTTCAGTTAACAAGCTCCAGGTGAAGTCCCTGCTGCTGGATATGGGACTACAGTCTGAGTAGCAAGTAGCTAGGTTGTAGAGGGCAGAGACCACCCTATTACTCTGTTTCTTTAGAACCTTGGACAATGCTTTGGGTGTGAAAGAGGTTTAATAATTGTTTTTGGTGGTATGGTACAAAGGAAAGTATGCAGACTGGTATATAGTTTAGATATTTGTCTTCTCTAAATCTCATGTTGAAATTTGATTACCAGTGTTGGAGGAGGGTCATATGGAAGATGTCTGGGTCATGAGGGTGGATCCCTCATGAGTAGTTTGTTACTGTATTCCCAGTAACACATTCTGACTCTGTTAATTCCCTCAAGAGTTTCCTCCCCTGCCCACCCATGAGAGCTGATTGTTAAAAATATCCTGGCATCTCCTTTCCCTTTCCCTCTTCTTTCTCTCTCACCGCTTGATGCCTACTTCCCTTTGCCTTCTGCTATGAGTGGAAGCGGATTGAGGTCCTCAGCAGAAGCAGATGCTGGTGCTATGTTTCTTGTACAGTCTGTAGAACCATGAGCCAAACAAACCTATTTCCTTTATAAGTTACCTAGCCTCAGGTGTTTTCTTTATTGCACTGCAAATAAACTAAGATACAGAACTTGGAAAACTTCTGACTTAGGTTAAAATATCAGCTTTACCACTTAATGATCTCAACAATTGTGAGCATTTTATTCATTTATAAAGCAATCTTATAGAGTTTTTGTGAAGTCAAAATTAACATATATTTTAAGGTACTTGGCATAGTAGTCATATATAGCAAGGGGCTGACAAATAAGATATATTTCCTGTTAATGGCACTGAAAGGAATTGTGCATTTTTAGGCTAAAATATTTCTTCATTAGAGTTGATCTTGATATTGTGCAATAAATATTTTAAGAGGAAAGAAGGTACTAATATAAGCTTTGACTTGACTTTTAAATATTATTGTATGTCTGTTATACCAGTTCTAACATACACACCAAGAAAACGTAGAGAGAAAATCATGCCAAATGAAAATGTGCTAAGTGTAGCCACATGTTGCTTCTAGTATCTTATAGTATAAAGCTTCCTTGAAGACAATTAAAGCCAATCAATAGTATCAAAGGAGACAGCAGTGTCACTCTTCCTGCTACAATGGTTCCTCCCCAGCCTGTTTGTCAGAGATAGTGTCTAGGTGTTCTGCAGATAAAGCCCTGGCAAAGGCCCTCAAGAAGATGACCCAGAGGGTGAATACGAGAGTTTGGCTGGAAGTATTCAGTGCTCAAATAGCTGCATTGGGAAAGGCACTGAAGGCTGAAGAAAGCCTCATGCTAGACTTTCTGAGTTAGCTTCCCTTGTCCACTGACTGAAAAAGTGGTTGCAATATCTCCCAGGTTCCAATAGTTTATATTTCAAAAGTAGAGAGATTAGTCATTTTTCTCTTATGGATTACAATCAGAATAGCAAAATAATTGGTGGAGGAAAGAAAGTTTCCTTTTTAAAAGAATCACAGCTAATAAATGAGAAGAAATGATAGAGAAAACCACATTTGCAAAACTTAATGTGTCTAGATAATGGTCATTAATAGTTGCTGAAACTGTTAGATGAGAAACACTAGATGCTAAATTTTATAATAGATGGATTAGGCTGACATGAACTGCATTCACTAATTAATCTTTCCATTACTAAAAGAGGAACAAACAGGACATTATTTTTCTTTTGATGTAAGGCAATAGAAAGCATACAGAGACACTAAATAGTGTTTAAAAAACAATATATCAAATCAGGCTTCTAGATCTAACTCCCAGTTAACAAAAAATATGATGATGGAGGGTCATGTTAAATGACATCGCAATGCTTTAATCAGTCGAACCAAGATATTCCATAAAACAAAGGACTTAGTTGTTTAAAAAAAAGAAAAAATAGCACACAAAGAAGAAGAATTGTTATATTTTATGAGAGACTTGTAATATGCATAATCTAAATGCAGCGTGTGGACCTTGATTGGATCCTGATTCAAACAAACTAACTTTATTGTTAATTTCATAATACCTCTATTGAAGTCATGTTTTAAAATAGTTCTATCTGTTGAGAGGCTTACTGGAGTATTTATTGATAAAAGATGCCCACCTTTACTAGGAATCTGGGATATAAAGATTCAAAGAAATAAAATATCTCCCCTGTTAGATTAGCCACAATTAAAATGTTTGCACTGACAATTGGAAGCAAAAGTGGGAGTGAATAAAAAATCATGCATTGGTGACTGTTTAAATAGTCGAACCATTTTGAAGACCAATTTTGTGATACTTAGCAAAGTCGAAATTGCATGTTCTTTATGTCAGAAAATTCAGGGATTTCCAGAATTCTCTTTCTAGTTCTGCGAGTCAGCTGATTTAGGCTGGATGGACAACTTGATCTCCTGCTTATGGATCTGGCTAGGCTGGGTTTCTTGTTTAAATTTGGACTCAGGCCTATCCCATGTTTTTATATTTTTTAAAAAATTGATAGACTTCATAGTTTTAGATTTACATAAATAATACCAAGATTTAACATATACCACTCTCCTCCTGCACAATTTTCCCTAATATTATATTAGTTCAGTACATTTGGTGTAAATAATGAATCAATTATGATATGTTGCTATTAACTAATATCCATAATTTTTCCAAATTTCTTTAGGTTTTATAAATTATCTATTTTCTGTTCCAGGATCCCATCTGAGATATCATAGTATATTTAGTTGTCATGTCTTTTTAGTCTCCTACTGTGACAGTTTCTTAGACTTCCCTTGCTTTCAATGACCCTGATGGTTTTGAGGGGTACTGGTCAGGTATTAATATTTTGGAGGATGCCCTTGCATTGGAATCTTTCCAGTGTTTTTCTCATTATTAGGTTGAGGTTATGGGTTTTGGTACATAGGATCACAGAAATAAAGTGCAATTTTCATCAAGTGATGTCAAAGATATATCCTATCAACATGATTTATGATAGTTGATTGTATAATTGTTTACCTTAATCATCTGCTGAAGCAGTACTTGTCAGGGTTCTTAACTATAAATTTGCTCCCTCCATATTTCCATACTGTAGTCTTTCCCTATACTTTTCCACATGGTACAGTATTTGTAGCCTGCACTTGAGTGGGGAGTTATGCATGTCCTCCTTTAGGGTAGAGTATCTGCATAACTTATTTGGAATTCTTTTGGATGGTAGATTGGTCTCCTCTCTCCCACTTGTTAATTTGTTCAATCATTTATTTATAAGAGTATAGACTGTTGTACTTTTAAAATATTTTGGGTTACAATTCAGAAGGACTTACTTCATTGTTTATATTGTTTCAATTTTAACTATTTCCTTTTATTTGTCTCTTGTGTTCCTTTGACATACCTTCATTTGCGTGTGTGTGTGTGTGTGTGTGTGCGTGCGCATTTTCCTGAAGCATTTTCTTAATGGGCTACAAGATGCTCTAGGCTCATTTTGTATATTTTCTGCCCCCATCCTAAAATCAATCTCTCTAAGCAGCCTGGTTTCCTTATTGAAACATAGCATTAGAAACCAAGATCTGAGTGCAGTGTGTGCTCAGTGCTCCTGTAGTGTTACTTATGGGATTCCTCAGCTGACAGAGCAAAGAAATATTTATGTATACTAATCCATATTTACCCAATCATTTATACATATTTCTATATATGATGAAGTGCATATATATTAAAAGTTAGACATAAATTTCTCCAACTAATTTGGTACAATTAATGGATCATTAATTGGTATGTCTCTAACTCTAATTCTTTACCACATGGGTCACTCTAGCTAGTTTTCCTTGCTTGTTTGTAGTCTCCCACTTAACAGTGAAAACCAGCATCAACCATCCATTTACATAATTGTTCATTATTAGTATACACAAATAGCAGTATCAGAATTGTTAATCCATACCTCATGGGAAACAATTTTATTAGCCAAAGTATGGTGTGTAGGTGCAGTTACTTTTACCTTTAATTTTACAAATTCCACTCATTTCCACAGCTACTTAGTTCAACATATTTTTTCCCTAACCCTCTTCAGTGAGGTGGTTTCATACATTTGTAACACAGTTAAATTCTCTTATCTCATTCTGAATTATTTCCTAGGATCCCCCAACCTCCTAAATAATTTAACAAAATTTTTATACATGAAGGTTCATTCTTTTTGTTGTAAAATTCTGTGAGTTTTGATAAATGTATAATGTCATGTACCATTATTACAGTATTATACAAAATAGTTTTACCATCCTAAAAATTCTCTGTGCTTCTCTCCTCTTCTTTCTCTAAACCCCTAGCAACCAATGAATGTTTTACAGTCTCTATAGTTTTGTCCTTTCCAGAATGTCATATAATTGGAATTCTAAAGTATGTAGCCTTTCCCTACTGGCTTCTTTCACTTAGCATTATGCATTTAAGATTCCTCTATGTCTTTTGTAGCTTGATAGTATGTTTCTTTTTACCAATGAATAGTATTCCATTGTATGATGCACCACAGTTTGTTTATCCACTCATGTATTGACAGGGCATATTAGCTGTTTCCCATTTTGGGTGATTAGGAATAAAAGCACTATAAACCTTTGTGTGCATATTTTTGTGTAGATATAAATTTTCAACTAGTTAGTATAAACAACTAGAAGCAATTGTTGGATTGCATGGTAAGACTATGTATGTTATCTATGTAAGAAACTACCAAACTGTCTTCCAAAGTGACTGTTCCCTTTTGCATTCTCACCAGCAATGAGCATGAGAGTTTCCATTGCTCTTTATCCTTGCAAACCTTTGCTATTGCCAGTTTTTTTTGAGCTATGCTAATGGGTGTGTAGAGATATCTCATTGTTGTTTTAATTTTCAGTTCCTTATTGATGAAATATATTGAGAATCTTTTTATTAGCTTATTTGTCACTTGTGGTCTTCTTTGTTGAGATGTCTCTTCAGAACTTTTTCTCATTTTAAAATTGTTTTTCATTTTAATTAAATGTTGAGTTTTAAATACAGTTTAGATACAATTTAGCACAGTTTAGATGCCCTTCATTGGGCATGTGATTTGCAGATATTTTCTCCAGTCTGTAGCTTGTCTTCTCTGTCTCTTAACATCTATTTTATTTTCACTTTTGGAACTAAAGATGAGGGATGGGAAGCTTCCTATTATTCTTGTAATAATAATGGCGAAGCCAAGAGAGAATGTACTCAACTTTGAAATCACATTGGAAGCCCCTGATTATGTCAAGTCTACTAACGTTAGTTACATTGGGTAAAAAAAGTCACATGGTGAAATCCTACATTAATGAAATAGGGTAGTATATGTGGGTAGGGGATGGGGAATAATAAATGCTTTTTAAGAATAATATAATCTGCCATAGCATCTGTGAGCTGACAATAGCTTTCTATTACCTTATTCTGTAATTTGTTTAATGTTGGAATCTTTCTGAAAGCTCCTTCAACCTTTCTGGGAGACTCTAATCTGAGAAAGCCATCAAAAATCAATTCCTTTTTTTGTAATAATTTAAATTCGCTGACTTCATTCCCATTTATTAATGTTACATATATAAGAATTCACTCACCATATTCCTTCTTGAGTCCAGTTCAGAGAAAAAAAAAAAGCTGGTTCCTCCCCACTATCTTTTCATGGTTTACGTAATGTAATTCTGTTCTATAACCATTTTCACAATTGTCTAACAATTTTATAGTAGATTGGTTGCTTACTATCAATTTTTAAAAAGTCATGGCTTTTCCAGTCATTTCTTGCTTATCAAAATTATTTCATGAGGTAGTTTAGATCCTGTATATTTGAATATGATATTTGCTTCTTTCTATTTAAAGAACAACTTGGATCACACTGTCTTGTCCTGATAACTTTGTAGAGGTTGCTTCATCATTGTTATTCTTGTGGTGGTGGTTATTAATATTATTTCATATTCTATTTTTAAAAATTAAAAATTTAAAGATCAATGTTTTTGACTATCTTCCCAATTCCAGTACATTTTTTTAAAAAGTAACTAATGTTATCAGCTTTGCACATTTAAAAAGAAATAACGAATGCTGTCAGCTTTGTGCCTTATCACTCAAGGTCATTTTATTTGTCTTTATGTGTACAGTACACACACACACATATATATTATTCCATTTCTTCCAGAAAAATAGATTTTTGAAGAAAACTTTTTTCTTTTCCCCGATATCCCCTCCTTAGGAATCTTTCTTTCATCCTTGAAGTTTGGTAACATCTTTAAATGTGTGTATCTCCCTGTTAATTATTTTATGGCACTTTCCTAGATATTTTTGTACTCATATACATATGAATACTTAAAAATGGAAGAATAATGTTCTAAAATAAGGTAGAAGAAAAAAATTTTTCCATTCAGAGTTTTCCAGCACAGTTTATTTTGCATTTCACTGATCTGAAGCTTTTGAGGACCAACATCTCTATCAATTTCTATAAAATGTCTAATTAGTTTCAGTTACATAGCAGGCTGCACAGCATACTTATGGCTGGGGGTCTGATCACACTTGTAAAAGGCTGCCCACTCGTCCCTGGAGCAGGGTATGTCCAAGTGAAAGACTCTTCAAGGGAGCTTCATTTTCCCAGGGGTGGTTTCCTTTGGCAAGAAGTCGATCAGTTTACACATGAGGCTTTGGTGCCTGTGAGCAGGAAGTGTGTGCAACTTGCAGAATATGCTGCTTTTTCCTTATGAAGACAGATACCTAATAATCCATTGCCTTATGCTTAATGACAGGGATTCCTCCTCATTGTTTAGTAGGTTAAAACATAAGAAAGCCTGTTTTTAAGTAACATAGATAACACCTTTTTAGATTGCTTATTTATTCTAGAATTACAAAATTTAATTCAAGACAATATAGGTCCCATGAAAAATTTAAGAGTTTTATAAAACTGAAATCTAGTTTCTCCCAACAAATAGTACTTTAGGCAAAACCCTCCCAATGTTTCTAAAATAATACTAAAAGGGCATCTGATTACATAAAAGCAATTTTAAGAATTATATATTTATTTGAATAATAAGCTTACATTTAAGCTGCAATTTTGGCAATGCAGATTTTTAATATGGATCACAAAAAACGTGCACAAAAAAAGTACTGGTGCAAAGGACCAAACAGTTGTAAGAATTAGACTAACTATAGCTGCTGCTTTTAAGAAAACAAAAAGCTTGGAATTACCATAGAAAATATAAAATGTATTAAAAACTACCATCCACGAAACAGTCTTTATTATTAATTATGTTTAAAATTATTTGCATGGTTAATTATATATTGAATTGTAAATGAGTATTATACACAAACCTCCTTTTGGAAGGGAATTCCTTGTTGCATTATGAAATGTCTAATTACCTTACATTGCAAAAAGTATCCCCCCTTTTTTTTGCTATTGCTAAAAAAACCTGTTAATGGTATTACTGTAAATACCAGGAATGCTACAAAAAAAGAAATACAATTCCATTTTTTCAGAGTGTTTTGCATGCAGTGAAATACTTGCCCTGTTGTACTGAATGCAGTACTGGAGAATGTCCTGGGTCTAAGATGCTCTTGGATGACAAGACAAGGCTTTTCAATTCAAAGACTAAAAGGAATCATGCAACCCTCTTATGACTGGGATACCATCGTGTGCCACTCACCAGTGCTGTCTTTCCAGAAAACCATTCAAGACACTTAAAAAAACCATCAGACTTACCTGACAAATATACATAAAATGAAAAGACATCAACTGCTATTTGACATTGCTATTGGTAATGTCTGTCCTATATAAAAGCACTTTTAGAAAGAGAGTACCTATGTGCAAGAGATGAGTGTCTAAAGACTCAAAATGAATCAACAGTATCAGATAACAATATAATTCTCAACTCAGAAGCTGACTCAATATTAGTGCAATTTCAGTTAATGTAACAGAAAAAAAAAAGACAGTGGATTTTATTAATTGTATCCACTCACAAATTGACCTAGGATCACCAGATATGTATACACAATGAGATTTTTGTTGTTTATAATCTTTAATTGAAGTGATGATAAAGGAAATAGATCTATTTAAAAACCAAAACAAATAGATATTTCTGTATAGATTAAAAAGTGGCACCAGGTGTGAGATCCACATTTTGAGTGGCTACTTGGGCAACCTCAATGGTCCAGGGTTGGTCTATGATTCCAGCTGCATGATTGCCCTTCTCTACAATCCCAATAATCCATGCTTGGTGGCCTCCACCACATTTGGGGGACTTTATCTCTGCACAGAACCAAGCTGCTTGCTCATGTGGTAAACAGATCAGAATGCCTCCTGATGTCTTTGGGCATGTTCCGTGCTGAATGTGTTTCCACAAGCCTTGCTCATCACAGCCATCTTGGCCAGCACAGGGACCATTATGAATTACAAAGGACACCTCGTTCCTCTGCTGCTTGGTCAAGTTCTGTACATGTCCCCAAATCCTAATGCCCAGGATGTCCATGGTTGCATGGGCACTGACTGTGTGCATGAAGATTTCCTGTTGAACTTCACCATGTTCAGTATTGCTTTGTGGTATGCCAACTCTACCATCTTTGTGAGTGACCACTAGTTTAATTTTATCTCATTTTTCAGGAATATCCTGCCACTGCTATTTGACACAAATGGCAGTGGTGCACAGCCCCTGCCACTTGTGCCCCCCCAGGGGTTTTGTGAACTCCAGCACATCCCCGGGCACTGAATTGTCCGGCGTGATAAATTCATTGGGCTGTAACTATAGTGACTCCTCCCAAAACAATCCAGGAGTTTAACACTGTTTGGCCACTCATTACAGACATTACTGCTTCCTCTGCTAAGTCTTTAAAACCCTGTATAATCAGGGGCATCACTTTATCCCTTTCCCTGTCAGTTACTTCATTTGATGAAAGAAAACATATTTAGACTGATTTTTAGTTCAGAAAATGTTTCTTTTATTGTATCTTTGGACTTTTTTTTCTTTTAGTGTTCTGTTTTCTTTTACTTCAAAAACGCCTATTGTATGTACACAGGATCTTATGTTCTGCATATATTTTTCTTCTTATAATTATGAATTCTTTTTCCAATTTCATTTTTTCTCATTTTAGTTGTCCAAAGCCTGTCTCAAATGTCCCTGGCTGTTTTCAGCAGATTCAATTCTACTTACTGATTATAAATTGTTTTCATTTCATGATTGTTTTATTATACCTTCCATTTATTTACTGAGATCTGCCAGCTTGGTATTCATTTCCTTACTACACCTTATATTTCTTTTTTTGACTTGTTTATCTCTCATTTATATTCTGATTTCAACGAGGTCATACTTTCTATCATTTATAGAATGTCATAAATTTTTTTTTTTAAATGTTCTCCTCTTTCCTGGTATGACCTTGAAGAGCCGTCTTTGTATGCCTTCTGTTTCTTATATTATTTTCCTTCTTTTTACTTGTTGTCTATACTGAACCCTAATCAGTAGTAAATTATATTTGTGGAGGCTCATTTTGGGACAAGCTGTTGGAGCAGATGTGATCAGGGAATGGGGAAATGAACTGGCAGAAGGACAGGTTCATCCAGGCATGTTGTTTCTAAGCACCTCACCAACTCTGCCCCAGGGTGTGTGTGCTCTGTGCTCTTGGAGTGAGGCTAGCAGTCTCCTGAGGAGGCAGGAATCTCTGTACCAAATTGTTCATTCCTGTATGTCACAAGTCTCTCTCTCTCTCTCTTTTTCCTCCATCTCACTCTTTCTCTCCCTTCAGTATTTTATGTGTTTATTTTTCTTCAGCTGATCATAAGAGGGAACTGCAAAGCAGAAAACCTACCCAGCCACCCTAGAATCTGATCTCTTGAGAAGATAGATGCCTGAAGATTTTCTCATTTGTCTTTCTTCCCTAAACCTCAGAGGGATGAGAGTTCAGTCCTGGGTCAATAGTTCCTTCAAACCCTTGACCTTGCTCTCCTAAATAAGGGAATTGTACTTGGAGCTCTTCAAGTCCTTGCTACGTAATGTTAATGGTTTTCTGTCATGTGCAAACATAAAGATACATGTTATCATATTTTATCCTTGTGTCTTCCATAAATGGTATAAATTTAACATATGGATTGTGGATATTTTCTAACTTTAGTGAAGATAGAACTCTTTCTCTCTCATTGTGGTGTTTTCACTTGGTGGTATATGTGTCTTTATTTCACCGTTTCGAACCATATGTCTTTCTAAATTTTAAGATATGTTTTTCTAAGTCAAGTGGGGTAGCACGTGCCTATAGTCCCAGGTGCTTGGCAGGCTGAGGCAGAAGAATCACTTGAGCCCAAGAGTTCAAGTCCAGAAACATAGTGAGATCCTTCTCTTAACAAACAACAGAGAAGAGAACATATATAGGTCTTCCTAATTAGGAATAAAATACTCTGTAAGAAACTAGGTAAAAAAAAACATTAAAACATAGAGCTACATAAATAATTACATGAATAAACAAATACATAACATGACCCATTACCTATCACCTAGATATATCAGTGCTTATCAGATAACTTTTATTTCTTCAGTGAATGCCCATGGCCTTCTAAAGCCATAAAAAGCCCTGTAGACAGGAAATCTGTTCAATTTTCTTTAATCAAATATATAATTGTTCACTTAATGACAATAAAAACACAAAATATGGCCAATTTCAAAAGTTATTAGTTAATTGGTAAACCAAGAAATATTTGTCAAGACTATTAGTTGGTGATATAATAATTACTAATAAAAACAACTAAAAGAGATAAAAGTGGGGAAGAAGAAGAGGTAACATGAGAAATTTGCTTTATAACTTAAGCTTTTTTTATTATTTGATATTTTCTAACAATGTAAATGGATTACTTTAATGAAATAAAAATCATTCATTAAAAATGGTAAGAAATCTTGACAAACCAGACAAAAACAAGCAATGGGGAAAGGATTCCCTATTTAATAAGCGGTGTTGGGAAAACTGACTAGCCATATGCAGAAAGCTGAAACTGGATCCCTTCCTTACATCTTATACAAAAATTAATTCTAGATGCATTAAAGATTTAAACATGAGACCTAACACCGTAAAAACTCTAGAAGAAAACCTAGGCAATACCATTCAGGACATAGGCATGGGCAAGGACTTCATGACTAAAATACCAACAACAATAGCAACAAACACCAAGATAGACAAATGGGATCTAACTAAACTTAAGGGTTTCTGCACAGCAAAAGAAACTATCAATAGAGTGAACTGGCAACCAACAGAATGGGAAAACATTTTTGCAATCTACTCATCTGGAAAAGGGCTAATATCCAGAATCTACAGAGAACTTAAACAAATTTACAAGAAAAAAACAACCCCATCAAAAAGTGGACAAAGGATATGAACAGACACTTTTCAAAAGAAGACATTTATGCAGCCAACAGACATATGAAGAAAAGCTCATCATCACTGGTCATTAGAGAAATGCAAATCAAAACCACATTGAGATACCACCTTATGCCAGTTAGAATGGCAATCATTAAAAAATCAGGAGACAACAGATTCTGGAGAGGATGTGGAGAAATAGGAATGCTTTTTATACTGTTGGTAGAGTGTAAATTAATGCAACCATTGTGGAAGACAGTGTGGCTATTCCTTAAGAATCTAGAAATAGAAATGCCATTTGACTCAGGAATCCCATTACTGGGTATATACCCAAAGGATTATAAATCATTCCATTATAAAGACACATGCACACGTATGTTTATTGTGGCACTGTTCCCAATAGCAAAGACCTGAAACCAACCCAAATGCCCATCAATGATAGAATGGATAAAGAAAATGTGACACATATGCACCATGGAATACTATGCAGCCATAAAAAAGGTTGAGTTCACATTCTTTTCAGGGACATGAATGAAAATGGAAACCATCATTCTCAGCAAATGGACACAAGAACAGAAAAGCAAACACTGCATGTTCTCACTCATAAGTGGGTGTTGAACAATGAGAACACACAGACACAGGGAGGGGAACATCATACACTGGGGCCTGGGGGTGGGGGCCTAGGGGAGTAGCAGGCTGTAGGGGGATTGGGGAGGGATAGCATTAGAAGAAATACCTAATGTAGATGACAGGGCAATGGATGCAGCAAAACGCCACCATGGCACGTATATACCTATGTAACAAACCTGCACGATCTGCACATGTACCCCAGAACTTAAGGTATAATAAATAAATTTTTAAAATAAATTAAAAAATAAGAAATTAAAATAAATTACATGTTACTGAAAATATGTTTTTTGTGTGAAAAATTTTTACATTTTGTTAAGTGATTCTCTTATCACAGTCTTTAATTTTCAAATATTCAGTAAGTTATATAATATGAAATAAGGAATAAAACTTAGATCTCTGTTTTGGTTATGTATTTAAACATCAGCATTTTTTGACTACTGACACACAGTGCCTTATTTCCTTAATGCTTTCTGATTCATTGTGTTCTATATCACACGCCTTAGGTCTTATATCTTTGGTTATATGAGCAAAAATACACCAATTGGTCATGAAATCATGTATATTTTATTGTCTCTTTCTTATAGAGTCTGTTAAGGGAACACAGAAAGCATCCTCACATCCCCTGGGTGTTCCTGTTCCTGGATTTGTAACTTGGTCTTTCAGAATCTTTCTACTATTACTCTCAGAAGCCATAGGAAGCAACCCCCTTGTTCTTCTTTCAGCAGCCATAGGAAGCAACCCCCTTGTTTAAGGGGGTCAGGAGTCACCCAGCTGGAGGACTCCTGACTTAGTGGGGGAGAAAAAATAGGCAAGTGACACACTTTCCAGGTCCAAATATCAGAAGAGCTTTTACATCTCCTTGGACCAAATTTTCCTCATCCACATATCCAGGGTGTTAGACTGAGTAACTGGTAAGGTTTATTTGGAATCTAAAATGTTCAGATTCCACAAAAGGGTGGGATAATATCATTTGTGTCACACACACCTTATCTAAGCAGTGATGTCAGATGATTCAAGGCCTCTATTTCATACCTCTGGTTGCCAAATACCTATAGGAGTTCAAACAGATGTGCCCCTAGGGAGCACTTGAAATGAGGTGGGCAAGTGGACCTGGGTTTCACTGAAGAGGGAAAATGCAGAAGCAAATGATTTACTTAATATCAAATTTTGAAATATAAAGATGTGAGGGTACTTGGGTGTTGCTGGAGTTGGAAAAATAAATGAGTTTTAGCTCACAAATCCAATCTCTTTAAACACCTGGAGAGACTCCAAGCTTCCTGCAAAAAACCAAAACAAACCAAAACAAAACCACTTTCTTAACCTCCCCTTCATTTCATAAGCATCATAATTAGAGCAAGGTATGCATAATGAGGAGCTCTGCAAGGTCAGATCAATCATAAAAGCAGGAGAAATGTAATCCCCTAGTCCCTGCAAATACTGTAGCTGGAGGCTGAGGCCATCTTTCCACAGGTTTAGAGAATTCATTTATTCCTTTGATCAGAATTTTAAGTTCAAAGGATTCCAAAAACAAAATAGAAGAAGAAAAAAACCCCTTGAGATTTGCATTACATTTGTTTTGTATGCTTTATTGATTTTATTTTGTTCTCTCACAAACCATTTGAGACAGGCACAGGAAGGATCATTTCCCCCATTTCATAGCAGGTGTGGCTGAGGCACAGAAAGACTTCATGACTTGTTCAACATCACACAGTGATTTTTCAAAGGCGGGACTTGAACCTGAGGTTTCTGACTCTTTGGCAATTTCTCCTGCTTGCTCACTTTGCTGCTCCTCAAAGCCTTTCACACAGATGGTTCAGGAGGTAATATATACCAAGGGCCCTGTGTGAGGCCTAGCGGAGAGTAGGTGCTCAAGAAATGGCAGCTATTCCCTTAGTTTTAGTCGCTCCCTTTTAGGCCCAACATTCTACAGGGTAGGGCCTTGTTTGGTAAAATTTTTCTTAACGATCCCTGCCATCAGGAATGAAAAATTAGACTTACCAAGCACTGTATTTGGAAAACATATGAGTTATTAAGTGTGCAAAATTTGTACCCAGGGTTAGCTCAACTAACCCATTTTCACTTTGCCAGCCTTTTGCTCTTCAGTTTTATTTCTTCCTATTTCAGTAAAACCTCAGTTAAGTATATTCAAAAAAGGTATGACTACTGGCATGAACGTTAGTGAAATGTGTTAAGATTTGTCTTCCTAATTAAACGAGAGAATCTTAGTCATCATTTTTCATTTCTGGAATTTGCAGATAGTTTAAAATCAGCTTCCAGTCACATATGCTCTATATTCAGGGCACATGTTTGTTTTATTTTCTATCTTTTTTTTTTTTTCCAATTGTTTTATGTTGGCTTTGAGGCTCAGGAGTCATAACACTATTGCATGATTAATTTTGTGCCTCTATTATGATGGAGTTTTTGTGAAATTAACTGTGCTGTTTCCTTCCCAGTAATGTCCTCTGATGAATATTTTATTTCTCTCAATTGCTGTGTGGTCTGTCTTGCTTGATATTTTGAGGTACTTTTGCAAATAACAAGAGCCTCTGCCCCTCCACAGAGTACTGTGCCTTTGTAGGCAATCCAGAAGTCAACCAAAAAAGCTCTTCCCTCTAAGAGCACAGAACATGTCTAATTTCTGTGCCCACAGGATAGGAGCAAGACTTCCCTGACCTCCCAAAAGCTATCAATTAGAAATCACAACAGCATCAGCACAGAAAAAGGGACATAATTGCATCTCATCATCTAGGAGATGTGTTACCAGACCAATCGAGTTCCATGTTTATCTGAGACTGCAGAGAATTGCATGAGTTTCCTCTTTATTCTCCCATGAGCACAGCGATGGCTGTTGAATATTCGATAAAGAATCTCTCCTGGCAGCTCCAAAGGTTGTGCAGCTGCCTATTTTTCTAAGGAGGGCATAAGTTCAGGAACAAGAAAAAAAAAAAAAAAAAACATGCTGAAGGAGTGACAGGTGCAGGTGCAAAGCAAGAGAAAGGAAAAAAATGGAGCAGCTACTAATTGTCAGACACTGTGCTTGGTGCTTTAAAAATATTACCTCTTTAATTGTCACAATCACCTGGCAATGGGGTTGTGATCCCCAATCTACAAATAAGACCTCTGGAGCTCAGAGAGGTTAAGTAACTTGTCTAAGGAGCCTGGTGTCTAGCATTCAAATATTTGTTAAGTCAATGATGAATGAATAAATGTTATATAGCCAATGCAAGGAGTGAATGAAGAGAGCCCCTTTTAACTCCATTTTATAGGAATAAATATTCTTTGTGGCAGTGGGAAGACCTAGCAGATGGGTCATGGGACCTTATGAAGGAAAGTTGTTTGCATAAATGATTGGCAAGATCAGGACAGTGATGTGTCCCTGCTTTCCCGGTGTGCATTCTGTAGTCTGTAGTCTTTGTATGAAGCCGTAAGTGATGGCTCTGGCCACTCTATGTCCCACTCTGTCCTTCATTTGCCAGAGTTGTCGAGAGGTGCCCAGCCTTAGCCGAGCTGTTTGATGTGATCTGTTGTACATAATCCTGTGTATGGCCACCAAGAACTGGAAACAACCATCAAGGTCCTAAAAATCTTCTGCCTTTTGGGGCACTTGGATGTCAGGTAGGGTAAAGAATCAAGAACTTTGGGTTTAGACAACAAACATGGGTTTCACATTTAAGTGAGATGGGGTGTGCCCTGCAGTCCTGCTCATAAACTCTTATTTCCCTTTTCGGGTTCTACTTCTACTAAATCTTGTGATTTTCCAGATTGTGCTGAGAGCAACTTCTACAACCCCTTTGAAATGATTTGGTTTCTGCATTCAAAACTTCGGTTATTGTGATGGTCTGGAGGGCAGGCTGCAGAAAATGCTTTCTTCCCCATGAATTAAACGCTCTTAGGCAGGAGGAAAGAGAGTATGAGATTGTTGTGCCTGCTTGAAAGCAGGCAGGTATCTCTAGCCTCCTCATCAAAGCCTTTGGTGCTCATGGTGACATTAATAATAAATGATGAATTTCTTGCAGACTTTCAATTCAGCAACATTGCTTTTCCTGTGGTTAGGTCAGTTCCAATGTGTTTGGCTCTAGTATTTCAGAAGTCTCCTGCCAAACAAATGTAAAAAGAATTAGCAGCATGCAATGATTTTGCTTTGCTCACCATAAACAGTCTTTTAGCTTAAAAAAATAGAGGTAGCATTTTTCAAGTGAGTCTTGGTTATAAAAGCTTCTCTGAGGATTACTAATCTAAGTAACTGCCAGAGTGGTCTTGAGTCCCCTTTTCTGATGAGCCAATTAGATGGATCTAGGGGATGGAAATTGGGCTAGTTACCCAAGGTGGGACTAGAAACAGGGTTAGTGGACTTCACCTCTCTGCCATAGCAGAGGGCAATTGGAAAAAAGAAAAAAAAAAAACTTCCTCTAATTTCTCTCCCATCCCCACTGATACTGCCAAAACACCACTCTTAGCACTCAAATGACCATGCAGAAATCTAACTGCTCGTCCTGCTTCCCCTTTCTGCTCCAGTTTAGAAAGCCATGGTGAGCTTTTAAAACAAATGCTAACTGAAACAATTGACTCCCTGGTTGAAACCTTCCAATGACTTTCCATTGCACTTGGCATAAAATCCAAAATCCTACCATGGCTCCTAAGGGGCTCTGCAGTGTCCCTGGTTTCATGTCTGTGGCTCTTCTGCTCCATTACTGTTCTCTAGCTGTGTTGGACCTCCAGAAAACCCTGGGACTCAGCAAGCTCTTCCTCTCCCTGCAGGCTCTGCATGTGCTAGCTCACGCCTCTGCCTTCACTCTTTTCCTCTGTTTCATCTCTATTTTCCCTTCAGGTCTCAGTTTAAAGTTGCATCCCCAGAAAGTCTCCCCTGATTAAAATAAAAATATACATTCATACTTAGGACTCAAGACGAGGACTGTTTACTAGTGTATATTTTACTTGTGATGATTTTTTTAAAGCCTACCTTCCTACTGGTTTATAAACTCATTTAAGCAAGACTCAAGGCTGTTTTATACACCACTATATCCTTAGCACCTAACAGAGTGCATGACACTTAAGAGGTGTTATAAATATTTATTGAATGAATAAAAAATGGCATCTTGTGCCATCTGTCAATTTTACTCACCTTTATTTTTAAAACCACTGTATAGGATACCTGGTTTCAGCCCTCAGATAAATGGTCACAGCCCTGCTGGGTGCTCATGCTGCTCAGGGGGCTTGCTGCCTGCTACCCCACTGCTGAGCATCTATTTTATGTCCTAATCCAGGTTTAGCCCTTGCAACTTGACCTCAGATCTGTTGTTCTAAATTTAATCTCTGATTGCCCTGCCTGCTAGTCTGAGCCTGTGCTCAAAGCCTGTTTTAATGAAAGCTTTCAAAATCCTCAATTTTAAAAATCTGTAATGTCCTGATAGGTCCCTCTGTAGAATAGCTGTAACTCTTTATATACAGCTCCATGAGAGTCAGTCCAAGCCTAATTCAACTTCTTGTCTTGGCTTATATAACTTTGAAGTTTAAGTGGAAATATTTATAAATAAATCAGCATTGAAAATATAATGGTTGTTGCAATTTACAAGAAGTCAGGTCTCTGGAATTTCGTAAAGCCATAAAAGTTAAGAATGTAAAATAGCATACTTTGAGAATAAAAGTATAAATAGAAGTATGATGGATAGGCCAACTGTGCCTTCATCTAACATTCCCCTCACTGCTACTGTTGTGTAAAGTCAAGAGTAATCCCATTTTTTATAAAGAGATATCATTCCAAATTCTGTAAAAACTTTTAATATATTTTATCATATTATGTTTTGTTGTATTTTGATAAGAACACAACATGAGATCTATCCTCAACAAATATTTAAGTTGAGTTGACTATAGGTACGGTGTTGCACAGCAGATGTCTAGAGCTCATTCAGGTTGTTTGACTGAGACTTTTTATCCATTGATGAATGTCTCTCCATTTTCTTCTCTTCCTAAGCTTTGTCACCAATATTATGCTCTTAGATTCTATCAATTTGACTATTTGGGATACCTCATGTAAGTGAAATCATACAATATTTGTATTTTTGTGACTGGCTTATTTTACTTAGCATAATATCTTCAAGGTTCATCCATGTTATTGCGCATAGCAGAATTTCCTTCCTTTTCTAAGGCTGCACAGTGTTCCATTGTATGTATATACAACATTTTCTTTATCCATTCATTTATCAATGGACATTTAGGTTGTTTTCACATCTTGCCTATTGTGAATTATGTTACAACGAATATGGAAGTGTCAATATCTCTTTGAGATTCTGATTGCAATTATTCTGTAGAAATACTCAAAGAGGTGGGATTTGTGAAAACTTAAAACACCTTAGCCATGACTCCTAAGACTTCCCACTTAATGCTGACTCTCTAGAGGAGCACAAATGCATTTATTCCCGAAGTGTCTCATGAATACTGTAGGATGTTTAATACCCATACCTATCAAATATACTGATTTTGTGGCAAAGAATTCATCAAAATCATCATAAGGAAAGGGACAATGATGCAGAACATTCAAAAATGCATTTTCAGTATCTTCTCCTTTAAAACAAAAAACAGTCCTCAGCCTCTCCTTAATAAATGCTATGTGCCTGATAGAAAAAAACACTTTGGGGGCTGGGTGCAGTGGCTCACGTCTGTAATCCCAGCCTTTTGGGAGGCCAAGGTGGGCAGATCACTTTAGGTCAGGAGTTCAAGACTAACTTGGGCAACATGGTTGAAACCCCATCTCTACTAAAAATACAAAAATTAGCTGAGCGTGGTGGCACACACCTGTAGTCCCAGTTACTTGGGTGGCTGAGGTGGGAGAATCACTTGAACCTGGGAGGCAGAGGTTGCACTGAGCTGAGATAGTGCCACTGCATTCCAGCCTGGGCTACAGAGTAAGATTCTGTCTCAAAAAAAAAAAAAAAAAGAAGAAGAAAAGAAGAAAAAAGAAAGAAAAAAAGAAAAAAGGCTCTCTGGCTCACCTGATGGAATTTTTTATCACCATAAACAAAATATCAGTGAAAGACTGAGTTTGTCTATGCCTTCCCTCTTACCAGTTTACAAAATAAACGTTTACTGATTTTATCATTAAACTATTGAACTAAAGAGATAGTCTTTTTGAACAAATATTGAATAGAAGAGACTGATCAGAAATTCTCATGAGGCCAGAACTTGAAACACTGATGATTGTAGCTGCCTTTATCTGTCACAGAGTCTTTGGAGGAAAATATGGCTTTAGGTTTTCTGAAGATGCATCCAGCATACACCAGCCAGCAGATTTTGGCCAACCTTTTCCTTGGGTGTTCTTCCAGTTTATTAAAAAGTAAATCATTTCTGAATTTTGCTTTGTAAACTGAACTTTGCCAAACAAGGGTATTGAAGTGATGTATAACTGAATGCCTACGTCTCTGTTCATTTTTGGGATTCAACAAGCATTATTTTGAAAACAAGCCAACTTAATGTCAGCCCTACCCAAAATGAGATTATGCTGAAATCAAATTCTTTTAAATCTACATTAAAAAAATCAGTGCAGAAAATTATTAGAAAAAATTTTAGTGCCAAGAATGAATTGTTTTTTCCACTGGAGTCAAGCTCTGAATGCATTGAGAATCTCATGAAAGTGTAAGAGGTAGTCTGGGTGCTGATTTCCTTCAGGGCTGAGGGTCATACTAAAAAGCAGGCTTGAATGAAAAGGTTGATCGCATACAGTGTGATTGTAAGCTTTGTGCCTCACCCTCACTGGTTACGAAAAAAAAATCCAACTCAACTTTAACACAGTTCCGAACTTTCTTGACATCTAACATTTCACCATAAAATCCCATTCGTTTGGGAAAGTCATTTATTGGTAGTCATTCTGGTTGAAATGGCCTCCCTCAAAAAAATCACAAACAGAATTTGTAGGGATTGGTGAGACTAGCATATAAAACTGGAACAGGAGAAAGAGAGACAAAGCTAGAACCGTATCAGCCCTATTTGGGCTAAGGGTGGGAAAGAGCAAAGGGCTATGCCAGTGAGTCAAAGGCCCCTGAGGGATGGGCTGGAAGATGAGCGTGCAGCATCCACAAGTCCTGCCTCTCTTGGTTTCATTTAAACCAAGGACATCTATCAATCTGCATGAGGCAGAACATTAATGACACATTTGTTCCTCTAAATATGCTCTAGACAACCGACTGTTTCACAAGACACAAAGAGGAGAGGTTATCCAAATGAAGAGTAACCAAATTTTTGGTTTAGTGTAGAGCTTTATACACAATTTTACCAAACATTTAATGTGAAGTTTAATTTGCAAAACAGAAGTTTCCATTGAGGGCAAGGAGTCCATTGAGGCCAAGGCAGACATTTTGTGGCCACATGTGTGTAACTTTCAAAGCACCATGAGAGGCACAGAGAGAGGAGGGAGACACAGAGAGTGAGAGCACAGGCCTACCTGTAGCTTCCTGTGAACCCGACAGAGTGGACAATTTGGAAAGAAAATGCAGAGCCAGCAGTTACAACAAAAAGTGAAATTTTATGAGTTTCCCTCTTTCTCTTGTTCTTCTTCCTTTTACTTCTGTGAACATTTGCAGAAAATTACAATCCTGTTCTATATTTTGAGAGAGGATGTAGATCTACCAGCACTGAACTTGTCACAGTAGCCATTTCCCACTGCCAACCACCTATGGATTTCCTATAAGCAGAGTTCATTCATTGTGAAAATTAGATAACCGAAACAATCTATCTGCTTCAGGCTGCTGGCTTCAGGGGTGACACTCCCCCGTTGCCATGACAAATAATTTTCAGAGTGAGATTTTAGCCACCATAACTCACCAAACAATGTGTTGTTGTCCTGTTCTGTTTATCAGGAAAAGAGGATTTTTTTTTTCCAAAATGAAATTAATTATTTATTTGTATTGGCTCCTGGAGATGATAAAGCAACCTCCTGCCAATTCACCTTCTAGGCAGCCTCCACCCTTTTGCACTATGATCCTTTCCCTTGCTTCAAAAGGAGACATGATAAAAGAGTGCAAGCCTGTCAATGGTGCTTGTCTGGGTTCATTCAGTCATACCTTCTGGGTGGCAGGATATTGATTATGGTGTGGATCCTGAAGGGATTAAATCAGAGCAGATGAGAAATGTATACCTTCTGTTGGCTCACAAATTTGCATGCAGCACCCGCATCCAGAGGTTAATTACATTTCTGTATCTTTCTAATCAGAAAGAAAAGTCTTCAAAGGAGAGGGGCACAGGCTTAGAATGATCTTCCTCTAAATTTTGTATGATTAAAAGCAGTCAGCAAAGCCAGCTTTGTCAAGCTGAAACCTCAGTTGCTGTTGATCTCTACCTAGTCTCTATGTCTGAAGGCTGTGTGGCCCATCAGATGCACGCAAGAACTATTTGCGGAACAAATAAATGAATGCTTGAGTGAAATGGCTGTCTCTCTCACTTCACTTGAGACACATTGGATTCTAG
The DNA here is from genome assembly GCA_963574635.1 of Cheracebus regulus. Taxonomy (NCBI): domain Eukaryota; kingdom Metazoa; phylum Chordata; class Mammalia; order Primates; family Pitheciidae; genus Cheracebus; species Cheracebus regulus. Next base: position 88,060 of record CAUYQU010060339.1, read on the forward strand.
TATCCTCCCCCTTTTACTTTTTATCAAAATCTGCACTTACAATTCTGTTTCCATTTATGCATAAGTGCTTGAAAGCCTAAAGAAGCATTTCCCAAAGTGTGAGCACAAGCACTTGCAACTTGCTCCATGGAAAGAAGGTTGTATGTTCACATGAGTTTGGGGAAGTGTGCATGGTAGATTCTATTCTTGGTGATTGAAAATACTTAGATGAGTACTAAAGGCTCTTCCTCTTGCAGATAAAAAAATCTGGCTGACTTTGAGGAAATCAAAATTTCCTCAACTTTATTAATTCACTTCACTTTATTTTATTCAATAAATATTAATGAAACATTGTAATATGCCAAGAAATGGTCTAGGTACAGAGAGTGAACAGTTAGATAAAAGTCTCTGCTCTGTGAAATTTACGTTCTAGTGGGAAAGACAGTGAGTGCACAGTAAATAAATTAAAATCTGATGTATCAAATAATGATTAGTACAGTGGAGAAACATAAAGAGAGAAGGATAGGAAGGCTCTGAGGAGGAATCGCTGTTTGAGAAAATTTTTGAGACAGGGTCTCACTCTGTCACAAGGTTGAAGGGCAGTCGTGCAATCATGGCTCTCTGCAGCCTCGAACTCCTGGGCTCAAACAGTCCTCACACTTCAGCCTCCCAAATAGCTGGCACTATGGATCGGTGCCACCATGCACTGCAGGAGTTTCCATTTTAAGTTGATTGGTTACCTCTAGGGTGATGTTTGAGAAAAAACCTGAAGGAATTGAGTGAAGGAGACCTGGGGGGAAAGGCATTCAGGTAGGGGAAGCAGCAAGTGCAAAGGCCCTGAGAAAGGGACATTTGTAGAGCTTGTGAGCAAACCAAGATGGCCAGCACAGCTGATAGATCCAGGATGGGAAGAAAGATGGGAGAAACGTCAGAGACGTGACAGTGAAGGGGGCCAGGTTGTGTAAATTGTGTTTAACTACAAAAATGTCTTCCTTTTTCTTCAAGTACAATCTCATAAATTGCTGACTGAGAAGTGTTGCCCTTGCTCAAAATCCTCTTTGTCCTCTTGCCCAATAAATCACACAATTAAAAAGAAAACAGAAAAAAAAAATAAGCAAGTACCTGTTTCTTCAACTATAGAAGGGGAAATATAATATTATCTTCCTTTCAAAGTTATTTGAAGGAAGAAATAAATTTCATATGATGACAGATACGTGTTTACAGCTCCATAAATGTTAGATCTCAGCATTCTCTCTCCTTCTCACTTCGTCTCCTTCAAACTCCATTGTTAAGCTGCTGTTGTCTGTAAGCACCAAGCGCAGAATCAGAAAAGTCATAGCAGAGCCAGCACTGAAGGTGGACACATACAAACCAGAACTGTAGTGCACAATATGCAGTAGATTTCACTAATTAAAAATGAGGAGCAAGAAAAAGTTCCAATGCCAAAAGAATGAAGAAAAGAGCAGACAAACCAGCAGGGATCAGGACAGTGGGTTGTGCATGAGGCTCAGTGTTTCAGGACAAGCTGCAGGGGAGCCACAGGGCACAGAGAGTGAGGAGGGCTCCTGGCATTTCCAGAGGGCCTTTTGGGAATGGTGAAGGTCAAAGGTTTCTGAGGGATTCATGGGAAGATGATTGGGCATTTTTGACATCCCGTGTTGAATAGTATTAATGCCCTGGCTGGAAATATGTGTATGTATAGATTCTGACAACATAAGGTTGGCAACCTCAGGTAAAATCAGAGTTTCTGTTTCTTCATCTCATAATGAATATATTATATTATAAATCTCTGTCAATCTGATAGTTATGAAAATGTATCTCATTGATATTTTACTCTGTATTTCCCTAATTAATGTCATTGAGCATCTTGTCATGTTTGTTGGAAATTGGTGTTTAATTCATTGACATTTATTGAGGTTACTTATATGCTGCTCTCATTTCTTTCAGTAATGCTTTACTTTTATTTCACTCTTGCTCTATTGATGATTATTTTTATTGCTGCCAGTCTTTTGGTATTACAAATAATGTTTCAGTGAATAATCTCCCATCCACGTCATCATGTACATGCTTAGGAATATTTGTTAGATAAATCCTAGAAGCAAATAACTGGAGCCAAAGTACATGTATTTGTAATGATTTTTAGAAAATATATTTCATTTTATTCTGTAGTTGGCAATAGGAGAACATATATATTTTTAAAAGGATCGAAGGGTTAAATTGTGAAAATTAAGTCTTCAGTCAACCTTTCCACACCTAGCCACCAGTAAATACTGCTACCAGCTTGTGAGGAATCCCTCAGAAATATTCCATGCATATATAAGCAACTGTGTACATAGGAAAATTTCTTTCATCTACAAGGATTTGTGTTTTTTTCTGCATTGTAATTTATAGCAAGGCTATATAGTTCTTGCCAGGACACTAAATAAAGCAGAGACACTAGGCTTTAATGTGAATGTTTCTGATAGGAACATAATTCTTTATTATCTTATCATTTAGTATTAGCCATTCACTGTCATCATGACGCATGTCAGCCATAAAGTGATTGTTTCTTTAATTTCAGTGTGCCTAACACTTCACTCTGGAGGAAAAGCTAGCTGTCAATATGAGGCCCTGACTTATTCCTGGCTGCACATTTTTTAACTTGCTTCCATCTGGATTGGTTGCTTTCTGCATTTGGTGCACAGAAGTTATTCTGGGATCCTTTGTTGCCACCATTTTAGGCATTTTCTTTGCTTCTTAGTTTCTTTCCTCATTTTCATGAAAACTTCCAGTAGTTTTCAGAAAAATATGTATATAGGAGATAAACAACTTGGGATCTTCCTAGTTACAATATATTTTCAATTTATTTTAAATTCTTGATGGATAGTTTAGCTGGGTATTAAATTCTACCCTGGAGATCGTTTTTCTTCAGACTTTTGAAAGCATTAATACAGCTTCCAGTGTCACTTTTGAGAATTCAGAAGACGCTTGTCTTTGTTCCCTTTTAACTTGAAGTGTTTAAAATCTTCTAATGTCTCCAATAAGCTAAATTGTCACAATATTATGCCTTGGCTTATTACTTATTTTGCTGGGCTTTTGTGAGACTTTTCTTTCCTTTTCTTTCTTTTTTTTTTTATTTGAGACAGAATCTCACTCTGTTGCTAAGGCTGGAGTGCAGTGGCATGATCTCAGCTTACTGCAACCTCTGCCTCCTGGGTTCAAGAGATTCTCATGCCTCAGCCTCTGGTGTAGCTAGGGTTACAGGTGGGTGCCACCACACTCAGCTTTAATTTTTTCTATTTGCAGTAGAGACAGGGTTTTGCCATGTTGTCCAGGCTGGTCTCAACCTCCTGGCCTCAAGTGATCTACCCACCTCAGCCTCCCAAAGTGTTGGGATTACAGGCATGAGCCACCACAACTGATCTTATAAGACTTTTCAATATGAAAACTGTCTTTTAATTTGGGGAATATTTTTGAACTAGTTTATTCATGATTCCTCCTTGTCCATTTATCTTGCAGGCATGGTTATAATTTAAATTTGTTTTTCTTGTTTGGATCTTCAGTTTTCTCATCTCTTGTTTCTTAGTTTTATGTTTGTACTCTATTTTCTGGAAATTTCTTCAAGTTTATATTTTATCTCTCTATATGGTTTTATTTCTGCCACCATGCTTTTAATTTCTAAGAGTTGCTCTAATTTGTATTCTAAATTTTCTTTCTTAGAACATCTTGTTCTTGCTTCATTTGCTACAGAATTAACCATCACACTCTCTTTTATCCTCTTTATAGAAAAAAAGGTCTCCAGATTTCTACTTGGTTTGTGAGGGGCCAAGATTGAATGACCTGGAGTTAAAAATGATATTTAGAGACATGATTGCTTTTTTATTTGATTCTTCCTCATTTTAAGTGGCCCACTCTACTGCTCACTTCATAAACATCTGGTGCTGTCAGTTCCTGGGACTTTTGAGGATTATCTGGTATAAATTAGGTTGATTCTTTACTTTCTCCACTATAGACTCAGTACTTTGTTGTCTTTCATTAATTTTCTTTCCAGATTCCAAAATACTTTTGCTACTTTTTTCTATTTTCATTCTCTTTGTGGCTACATATCTTTTTATCCTTTTGTTTTAAATTTAGAGATGTTTGAAGAGGGTGTTTTGACTGAATGTTTGTCTTGCCTAAATTCTTATGTTGAAGTTCTAACCTCCAGGGTGACAATATTTGGAGGTGGGAACATTGGGAGGTAATTAGGTTTGGATTAGGTCATTAGGATGAGGTCCCAATGATGGAATTATAATGTCCTTATAAAAAGAGGAAGGAAAACCAAGACTCATTGTCTTCATGTGGGCATACAGTGCAAAGACTACTGCTATCTATAAGCCAGGAAGAGGTCCTCAGTAGCAACTAAATTTCTAGCACCTTGATCTTGGACTTCCCAGCCTCATAGTCTATCCAGGACTGTGGTAAATGAATGGCTGTCGTTTAAGCTACCAGTCTATGAGATTTTGTTATACCACCCTGAGCTGACTAATACAAAGGATATAAAATTAAATTTGTATTTTTAATCCACCTTCTTAACCTGGAACCTCCTTGACATGTTGGTTTTGTGGGGAAAGCAGGAATTTAGGAAAGTGCAGAGCATAAGATACTGCTGAAAGGACAACACTAAAATATGGTTAGGAAAGGTGGGCCTAGGGAGTCCAGGGGAAGCATGAATACCCTTGTTATCTTTCAGGGTTGAGAAAGAGCAATGGGACTGATTGAGGGTAAGCATCACCTGCTTTAGCCTTTGACTTATTAGTATTCTCCGAGCCAAGGCATGGCTTATAACATTCAGAAAAGTGAGGGAGACAGGATGTTTCCTGCTGTGAAGATGCATCAAAGAAGACACCACTGCCAGTTTTAAGAGGTAGTGGCTAAATTTAAAATGGGATGTATTCTGTGTAGGCCTGTACTGGTAATGAATAGCTCAGCATGTGATCAGACAGTTCCTTGTGGCATATTTTTAAGTACTATATTTGCAGATGACCTTTTACAGAGGTAAATTGCATATAAGGGGGCTGTAAGTGCCACATTTAATAATGCTTCAGGGACATTAGAAAGAAAGCAACAGTTATTATTCAGTGATAGCCTGTCATTATTAACTTACAGGCAGGTTAGTGAGCAGTGACCAACACTCAGCAACAGATGTCTGCTTTTTCAGCTTTAAGAACTGATCACAACTAGCCAAGGCATATGCAAGATGTTAAGGGATATAAGTAGGAAAATAAGCTTGGAAAAAGAAAAATGCCTGGAATAGGAAAACCTAGATGATTCACCTTAAAAACATATATTGATAAATGTTTCACTTTTACAAAGACACAACAATCTTTGAACTGGACTGAGGTGTAGGGAGTCCTAGGTCTGTGCCTGAGTTGGTTCATTTCCAGTTTTCTCCCTTATGTACACTGAGGGTCATTTTTCTGGAGATTTCCTGTTTAGCTCATTTCACATACCGTAATTAAATTAAAACATCACTGTTATTCTTACTAGTAAAAAACCTTAAAGTGGCTCTTTTTTGTACTACCTAGAAAATGAAGTGAAAATTCTTTTATCTGGTCATCAAGACTCCATAGTGTGAACTTTGCAAGGCGATACTCCTGACTCCCCACTCCTTACCCAGGAGTTTCCGTTTAGGGCAGATTGCTGTCCTTTTCGTCTTTTAATGTAGTATGTTCATTCCCAATTTCCTGCTTTTGTTGTGATATTCTGACCTTCTGAATTATTCTATCCTAGGGATTAATGAACTTCTGTAAAGTGTCAGATAATAAGCATTTTCAGTTTTGTGGGCCACATGGTCTCTGTTGCAACTACTTGATTCAATTTTACTGTTGTTGCATGAAAGCAGCGTAGATAACATGGAAACAAAGGGGTGGGGTCAGATTCGATGTTTGGTTCTTGTATTTTACTGACCCCTGCTTTAGCCTCCTAAATCCTGCTGTTCTAGCCATGAAAATCCCAAACTCCATGAACTCCATGAGAGCATCCCCACACATCCATTGGTCAGGTCCCTGAATGTGCTAAGACTTCCGTATCATTGGCTTTAGAGTTGCGGCTCAGCCTCAGCCTGGCTAGTGTGCTTCCCTGGCTTTCTTTTAAGGGTTTTTTTTTTTTCTTTTTCTCACTTTCCTGGTCTTATGTGAGAAGCTGAAACAGGACTAGAACTCAGGGTTCCTTTGTTTGTTTACCTCTTGTTGTCTTTCCTATAGTATTTTCTTTACCCTATCATGATGCTTTAACATATCACACTAGTTCAAATCAAAGGCAGTTTGAGAGCTTGGGTCACTACTGTCGCAAGTCCATTATTATTAGTTCTCAGTTCAGCTTTCTTTCCTCACTTATATCAGACCCAGAGAGACACAGAAATAGAATCTCCTAGGGGTTGCCAAGGATTGGCCCAGAGATCAAGTCAGAGATGGAGGTGGGGTAAGATTTAGGTATAAATTTCTCTCTTCCTTTCATCTTCTTTCAATTAAACACCACCACTAACAAAACAAATATGAAATACACAAGAAAATCCTCGCTAATCGATTTTTGAAAGAATGCTTTTCTTCTATGCTTTCTCCTGCCACCAGAGAGATAGAATGATTGAATTAATTAATCAGTATAGACCAATAGTAATAATGGATGTGTTTAGTCAGACCTGATTTCTTTGTAATTCTGGATTTCTAATAAAATGCATAGGCTTATCTTTCCAGTTTGGGTTCTCATATTCTTAAGTGACATCTTGAGTATTTGGAATCAGGTAGCAATAAATGTTAAGTTTGCTAGGTGAGACGCTCAGTGTGAGTAGTCATGGCTTGGAAAATCTTACGGTTCTATTTTCCCTCTGCAAGCTCTCCAGATATTCTATGAGAACTAACAGGAAATAAATTTCAATAGAGACATCCACACCCAAGAGGTTTAAAAACATGAAGCATAAACATATGAGAGTCAACATGATTTATTCTTCATTTCAGCTATTAGATAAAATGTGAATATGAAATTAGCAAATTAAATTAGATTGATATCTCATCTGGTTAGTAACATAATATTAATAGTTCAGTTAAGACCATTAATTATTTTTATACCCCATATGACTAGTTCTTGTTTATAAGATGGCCTCTAAGGGAAGGAAGTGCAGAGCCATCCATTAGCAACAAGCAGAGAGTCTGTGACTTTTTAAGCACCCAGTGGTGTCTATGAGCCACATTAACACTTGATTAGGAGTTCAGGTCATCATTAAAGTCACAAAGAACAGGGTGTGCTCTACAAGAAAGACAGCTGTTATCATAATAGGTAGAACAAGGCATAGAAATCCCTCCTCTGACGTCCTCCTGGGTGTTTTCTATCACAACTCCCACCTGCTGCCTCACATCTTATCGTATCATTACTTAGAAAAATGACTGTAGTGTGACTTGAGGTGAAGCCTTCTGAATTTTCATTAAAAGAAAAAATTGTTATAAAAGAAAAAATATTACACATTCAGTGATAGCTCTCTCACTTTTTCTTTAAAAGGACATGAATAATTTGGGGAAAATGAACTCATTGTGTCATATGGGGATTTCAGTATTAAATTATATTATTTTGAAATATATGGAACTGCCATTTAGTCACAAATAGTTGAATATTAGCATTTGATATGATTCAACTTAATAAGAGCTGTTACTCATTGACCATTGTGTCAGAAAATCTATGAAAAAACATCCATATTTTCTTATTAATCTTCATAATAATCACTAGTAGTGGTAGTATATTTCCATCAGTTCCCATCTTCCTACCTTTGCCAAAACCACCTCACATGGACCTTCTTAGGCAAATGAAGTTTCAAGATCATTCCTCCATTCCATTCTCCACCCTACACTTCCTACCCTGTCCTGCACTTAAAATTACCTCTCCTATGTTCTCTTATAGAAACATTTATGATGGTACTGCCTAAGACACAGGTGTTATCACCACACACGCTTAACAGATTGGGAAATGGAGGCTCAGGGAATCAGGAAGGAAGAGAATTGGAGCATAAATGAGGCAGGATTTGAAGCCAGGCCACCTTAGCTCAAAATTCTGAGCTTCTTCAATAATTACCATAGTACCTCTATGCTTGATGACTCAGTCACCTGATATAAAGCACTGTGGAGGTGACCTAAAACATTTGGGCCAAATTGCTAGAATTAACCTTCTTCATATAGTCAAGTCAGCTCAATAGAGATGTTACTTTGTCCTTGTCCTCATGTAATGTCAAAGATCGATGAAGCCTCAGAAATGACCTGATGTTTCAGTGTCTCTTACAGGAATTTCCTACAAGTGAAATATTCCAGACCCTTTCCTCAAAGGTTCTGAATCTAAGTCGGGGATGAGTTCACAAAGATTTACTTCTCTATAACCACCTCAGGTGAGCCCAGTGAGAAACTTTAGGAAAATCTTGGATAAATGTTAACTTAGTCCAGGTGCCTTTTTATTTTAATTTAATTTAATTTTAAAATCTTTTTCACTTAATTTTTTTTCTTCAGGTCAGATGGGTAATGTGCAGGTTCAAGGGTGGCACATCTGACACACATGCATGAACACCCAATTATCATGCTCATGAACTACAAAAGATCTATTGCCTTATTTTATAGATGAAGAAAGTCACTTGAGATGTGAAGCTACTTAACTTACTGATTTGCTGTTAGCATTGGTAGTAGGACTAAATCTGGGTCTCTGAACTCATAATCAAATGGACTGATTCCTAAACTTTAGCCACAGACCCCAGAAATGGAGATGTATAGTAAGAATTATTAAAGGTTAAATAAATAACATGAGTCACACATTCAGTATTTATCAACAAGCACAGGAATGGCCTTTTGATTGAAAGTACATCTGTTATTAGGCCTCCACTTGCCAGCTAGTCTAGCTTAGCTGGGGATACCAGAAGTCAGTTCAGGCCTAAAAGTAATCAAACTGAAGATCGGATGAAACTTCTAATAAAATCTTCAAACAGAACCTTCCCCAGAAGTCACCTTTTCCAGAATAGTCAGGATTGGAAATACCAACTTCAGCTTTTTAGAGTAAACATGTAAACAATGTCCTCTGCAGAAATGGACCTAAAAGAAGCCTGGTCTTTGGACCTCCTAAGGGATTCTTTGTGTTTGGACAAGGTCTTGGATTTATCCAATCAAATGCTTACTTGAGTGGTTTCATAGCAGTTTCTTGTATGTGGTGAACAGGTAGACTGAACAAGAATCTCCAGATCAGAGATATGGGGAGGGGACAGGAGATTATAATTAATTCCCTCCCAATACACACTAGTACCATGTGGATGGCAGAAGTGAGCTCCTTGCACTTGGTAAAATGGTCACACAGTGTGTGATAGAGTACCTGCACCTCCATGCAAGACTGGAGACCTGGGGAGCCTTTACTTCCATCTGGGAGGATGCTATGTTCCCTCTGTCAATAACTATTTCTATAAATTTTAAAATTTCAGTGCAGATATAACTTTTGCATCTTTTTTCAGTGGCTGTTGGTGTCTTTCCACCAATCATGTCCCACAGCCCTGTTGTGATAACCATGTACCCACAGTCCTCAGTTCACGTAAGCACATACAACAAATAGTAGCAAAATTGATGGTTTGGACATGTCACTTCTATTTCTGCAAATCTCTATAAATTCAAGGAAAAGCCCTAAGGTGCCTGCGGGTGCCCCACGGAATTCTCTTCTGAAGCCAGTTCTTCAGCCTCCACATCTGTTTAGTCTTTGTTTCCTCGTCCTCTGTCCTCTCGATGTTGTTAGTTTATTTGACAAGCATCTATTATTTAGGCATCTCTAAGTCTCCATTTCATCTGGAAAGCCGTCTGTGCTTTTGTGTAGACCTCCATGACCCCTGTCCACTGCCCACAGTCAAGGGTTAGGGGCAACTCAGCAGGCACGTTTCTGCTCTTACTCGCTGCCTCCCTTCTCTGCTTGTTGGTTGATTGTGCTCAGTGCTCAGCGAGGTACAGCTCCAGCATGCCCTAATGTCTGCAATTCTCTCTCAACCAAGACTTCAGCACAGCACAAGGAGTTTTGTTGTTCTTGTTTTTTTTGAGATGGAATTTCGCTCTTGTTGCCCAGACTAGAGTGCAATGGCGTGATCTCAGCTTATTGCAAACTCTGCCCCCTGGGTTCAAGTGATTCTCCTGCCTCAGCCTCCTGAGTTTCTGGGATTACAGGTGTCTGCCACCATGCCTGGCTAATTTTTTGTATTTTTAGTAGAGACAGGGTTTCACTATGTTGGCCAGGCTAGTTTCGAATTCCTGACCTCAGGTGATCTACCTACCCGCTTTGGCCTCCCAAAGTGCTGGGATTACAGGCATGAGCCACTGTGCTTGGCCAGCATAAGTTTTGAGTTGTATTTACAACCAGAAAGAACTAATACAGCTGTTCACAGAATCAACTGTAACATGATTTTATCTAAAAATCTGCCCTTTTCACTTCCAATATGTTTGATTTTCAGGCAAATCAGTTATTTCTTAGGAAATTAAAAACTAACTTCTCGTAGGATTTCAGAAATGACTCTGATTTCAAACTGCAAATTGCTTGAAAGCCTGAACTAACCACTTAACATGAACTACATCCCAAACCTCTAATTCAGAAATATCTGTTACCTACTTTGTAAAAGTCTTTCTGTGGTACTTAGCACTTGGGTCATTTGTGACCACCAATATGGAGAAACGAAACATTATTTTTATGTGATTATCTCCTTTTCCTCATCCTTGCTTTTAAACACTCTTATTTCTCTTTGATGCCCTATGTTTATTTTAGAGCATTCGCCAAGTCTTTTAATGTTTTCAATCCTGCCGCTGCCCTCCTTATGTGACTACCTAAAAAAAAAAAAGCCCACCTAATTCACATTAAAGTGTATTTCAGACAAATGACATACCCACATATCAAGGAATTATTATGGAATAAAATATATAAACATAAACAGATCTGATAGTCTTGGATGGAATATAAGGCATTATTTTGGTTTTATGTGGCCTGAAATGATTATTATGACCACTAATGATCATTTTTCTAATATTGGATGACAACATGATTACTTGGTTTTGTTGTATGCATCGTAAACAGACCCTTTATAAAGTAAAACTGTGCACTGACAAAGTGAATTAGACAGTTTGTAAGTATGAAAATAAACATTTATATAGCTGAATCCCAACCAAAGAGCCTATTTCTGAGAGAAGGGTAAAAATTTTTGAGAACAGAATTCTTTGAAAAACATAATCGTGCTAGAGAGGAAAGATGCCAGATTCTCTTGAATTTTCGAACTCAGATATAAACTGACTGATCTAAATATAAGGAAAGTTACTTTGTAAATTGAAAATGCACTAGGACCTTTTATCCCCACTCCCATGGGAATGCCTTGTCTGGGACAGATGCGCATAGGGCCATATTTTGTTTGGTTTGAAAGGAACATGAAGATTGAAGGACGTATTTGGTCCTGCTTTGATTACTGCAATGTCAACACACTTTTATTTGACACAAGCCTGGTGACTCCTGGTGAGAAGAGAATTATGCTTGTGGAATGAGAGATTTTCAGGATGCAGAAAAAAACACATGACAACTTCAGCTTTTCTGCCACATTCTGAATTAAATGTAAAATTACATGTTTGTCTTTTCTCTAATGCTGCCTCAATTCTAGGTGATTTAGGTACAGTTTAGAGAGGACCCTTCAAATGCCAATGAACTTCTAGAGTGCATCACATCTTAATTTAGGTTAACACTAGCAGACATGGAGAAAAATTAGTTGGGTTTACAAAATAGCCAAAGTGGGTTACTGGGATCCTGCGGGGGCAACCGAAAGCCCTGGCTTTGCCTTCATCTTAGTTTACACAACACATTCCAGTTTCATGGATCTATAAATGCCACTTGCCTTTCTCAAATGATAAATTAGAGGTTCCCAAGAGGAAATGAAAATAAAAAAATTCAAGTGATTCTCCTATCTCAGCCTCCCGAGTAGCTGGGACTAGAGGTGTGGGCCACCACCCCTGGCTACATTTGTGGAGACAGTGTTTCACCATGTTGGCCAGGCTGGTCTTGAACTCCTGACCTCAGGTGATCCACTCGCCTCAGCCTCCCAAGGTGCTGGGATTACAGTCATGAGCCACGCACCTGGCCTGAAAATAAAACGATTTTGAAGCTTCTCATGGAGAAAGAATTTAAAAAGTTCAAGGCTAGAAGGGAAAAAAAAGGAGAACTACATTGATTAGGCTCCTAGCATAGATGAGAAAGCAAGCTATGTTCTCAGAACCAATTCTTGTTTAATTCTCACACCGCCCTCCCAGCTTCATGTTGTTATCCTCCTTTGGCCAACGAACCTGAAGGTCAGACTGGACTTCCCAGAGTTGCAGAGCTATTAAGCATTCCAGAAGACCCTTCATTTTTTACTGCCTCTGTCTGATGGAGCACAGAATTAAGTGAAACTTTCAGCGCAGTGGCAAGTGTTACCACCAGGACTGCCGAGAGCCTTGGTTTCCTCTAAAACAAATGCACTGACTTTTCATGGCCCAAAGGACTTCATATTGAGGGCTGAGGGATGAGTTCTCAGTATCTGTGTGATCCCAAGCACACCATTTTCTGGGTGACCCACTCAACAGGACAGAGCCTCCAGTGAAGTTTCTCTCCTTTAATTAAGTTCATTAGTTTTTTTTCTGGGAGTCTGGTTCTATCCTGTAGACTATTTTTGGGGTCCTGGCTCCTGTCTAGCTCTTTCTCCTATCCTATCCCATAGGAACCCTAGGGCCTTTGCTTTGCTAATTCCCAACCACCCCACATTTCCAATGAAGAGCTCAAAATATCTTGAGCCCTTATCTGAGAACCTCCAATGTCTGAATGTCTTCCTCCCCAAATCTTTGTCATTTAGTCCACTATGCCCACCTCCCACTGGGACCCACTTTCCTTTCAGAAAGTAAGACCATGCATGTTTGAACACTCTGACCTTTAGAAATTGCATCTTTATGTCAAACCCAAATCCTCCTTCTTATGGCTATTACCAGTGGTCCTGGTTCTTAGATTAAGTACCTTTTTTTTTCCTGAAGGTCACAGCAAGTAGGTGACCAAATTAAGCACCATTTCTTATAGCAAATGAAAAATATCTAGAATTGATTCAAGTTCCTAGGCTCAAGATGACATTCATTCATTCATTTATTCAAAATGTATTTTTTGAGTGACTAACAGTGCCCACTGTCCACATCAGTGAGCAAAAGCCATGAGAAATAACTTTGATCTTTATTCCCTAGTTAAAAAAAACCTTTACATCTTTAAAGAAGACAGTTACTTTTTCACCACTGAGTCATCTCTAGGCTTACAGGCTTCATGTATCTAGTTCTTCCTGTCTACGATATGACCTCCTCTTTTAGAGGAAGTCTCATTAGAATATAAGTACGAAAAGGCCATGGACTACATTGTGTTCATCATTGCATCCTCTATGTCTAGCAAATTGTAACCCTTAATAAGTAGCTTTAAAAATAATATGAATACATCATGATTATTTCTGGAACTCTTCTAATCTGAGCTGAAATTTGAACTGAGTCTCTTTTAGCTAGAATATACAAACTTACTTCCTGAATAAAATGGCATAGTGAAATAGAAATCATTTTACACAGAAAGGAAAAAGATTGATCATAAGGAAACAACAACAAAATTAGAACATAAATGGTCGAATCAGGTCAAAAGTAGTCATTACAAGAATAAGTAAGCTTACAACTGTGGGCAAATCAGAGACCCTGGAAAAGATATGGATTAGGCTGATTTTGCATTGCTATACAGAAATATCTGAGACTGGGTAATTTATAAGAAAAGAGGTTTAATTGGCTCACAGTTTTGTAGGCTTTATGAGAAGCATGATGCTGGCATCTGCTCAGCTTCTAAGGAGGCCTTAGGAACCTTACAATCATGGTGGAAGGTGAAGGGTGGGGGGGACACGCATATCATGTGGTGAAAGCAGGAGCAAAAGAGAGAAGTGGAGGCATGCCACACACTTTTACATAACCAGTGAGTTCACGAGAACTCACTATCGTGAGGACAGTTCCAAGGGGTTAGTGCTAGACAATTTATGAGTAATTTACTTCCATGATCCAGTCACCTCCCACTGGGACCCACTTTCAGTACTGGGGATTACAATTCAATGTGAGATTTGGGTGCAAATACACAAGCTGTATTAATATCTAAAGGAGTTAAAGATATGAGGAGCTTTAGGTTTATTCATTCAAATGAAGAATTTCCCAGAAAGTGATTTGATTATTATTAGCAGCATGGCTTGAAGCTCTCACCAGTAGAACCCACCATTTTTCTATGGATAGTTTTCAAATGCATACTTAGGTTTTACCTTTAAACTCCTAGTATTGTGTGCCAGTGCCAGTTAGTTGTGAATTTACTCTTGCACTATCCTCTGGCATCTCTTAAACTGTTGTTTCTTATTTTTGTGATGTTTTACTTTTCTTGCATGTATTATTTGTTTCTTTAACCAGAGTAAAGTCATTTTTTGTAAGAAGTGCAATGTCTTTCACTTCTTTATGTATCTCATGAAGTTGGTAAGAATGCTATTCATTAGTCAGACCGGGCAAACATGCTGTGACAAATAGATTCACCTATTTGTAATGGCTGAAATGCAACAGAAGTCTAGATCTTACTCACTTAACCAAGGCTGGCATTTTTGTTCCTGTTCACGAACAGCTTTTCTCCACATGTAGACTCAGAGCCAGCTCCTCTCAATGTGTGGTTGTTCCTATCTTAGGATTTTGTTGTTTTCTACATTGAGCTTGGAGAAGCTTAAAGAGCCCAAAGAGCCAAGTGGTCCTATTCTTAAAACTTGGCTTACAAATGCAAACATCATTTCCAGTCAGTGTTATTGGAGAGATGAGTCATATGGCCACACTAGAGGTATAGGAGACTGGGGATGTGATGGAGTCCTATCCTGGGCAAACACTTCCCAGGCACAGATTTATACTATAAAATACAAAAATGGATTTTGATGGACAGCCAGCTATGTCTGCTAAGTACAAAATTGGGTTTAACAAATATTTGTTGATTTATTTATATCAGTAGTAAAGATCAAATTGCTTTTATTTCTCCTGGAACAGTACTTTTTAATATCTCAGAAATTTTAGAAAACTCTGTGATGGTGTGAAGTAGATTGTGCATTTCTTCAACAATGATTTGAAAGATTGCTGATGTTTATCTAGGGAGATGTGAAGCAATTTAATATTATTAATTGCTAACAAATGGATAAGATTTACAAGAATTGTCAAAGCTTAAAGCTCCAAATAATCATTTCTCACACAAGAAAATTTATTATGCCATTATGCTTATTTCTATCAGGGTTCCTATACTGCAATCACTGTTCGCTATTAAATTTTTATTGCACATTTAATTTATCTTTCCCTCTAGTGGGGAAACGTATTAGAGAATTCATTTGGCACTAGTATCATCTCCCCTTCTTTTTTTTTCTCACCAGTTCTGCACCCCCTGAAATAGATAGGGATATATTTGCATCTTGGTATTAATTATATAGGAGCTGAAGAGAACAATGCCTACTGCTGCCTGAAGGGAATTACCTCACCAGAATTAGCTTTATGAAGATCCAAGTGGACTTCCATTATAAATATCCACTTTTGGTGGTTTATAAAGAATTCTGGGAAAAATTCATTTATAAGCTAAAGCTTGCTTTTCATCGATTAAAACAAAAAGCAATTTTGGTTTTCAAATATTAAAGGCAGACTGCTTGTTAAAAGTTGGGGTTGGAGGGCTATTTAGTTTATAAAGTGTTGTATTGAAAATGATGTTTTATGTTTCTGAAGGTATACCTTTTATGTGCAAAGCTTAATAAACTTGTTTCCCATCCGACTCCCTGCCCCAAGAGTTGAATCAGGAGGAAAACAATGATATTGGATCTGAAAACACCTTTGTTGTCACCAAGGCCTTTTTCTTAACAGGGCCAGATTCAATGGAAACATGCTCATCCCTGATACAGTGGAAGCCTTCTCTTGATTTTCAGAACGATTTCTAGCTTTTGGGCCTAATTCACTCAGACAGAAGTCAGATTGTGTTATTGATTAATCTGAAGCTTTAGTCTCTCACAGGATTTGATAACACACCGCAACTGTTTTCTTCACACTGAACAACAACCAAAGTTTTGTTTTTATTTTGGGTAAGAGGCTGAACTTGACAAAATGTCAGTGATCCCATTTCTAGTGCCTTAGTCAGGCTGTATTTTTTTTTCCTTTGACTCTGCAGTGAGGCCTGAATGTCTGGTCTGCTGAACTTAGGAGGGACTGCATAGAAGTCTTGCCTTTCCCAGGAAGAATCTGTGAATCCTTCAAAGAGTAGTCATTACAACTTCAATACACCCTTATTGTCCAGCCCTCTAAGAGCATTTTTCCCCTAGATCCTACCCAGTGTATTTAATCTACATATTAGCCAAAGACTATGTTTCTCTGTTTCCTTATAGACATTGACATTAATGCCTTGAAAGACTATGAAATTCATGCTCCAGAAGAAGTAGGATTTAGAGCTGACATTTACAGTGTTTCCATAATGGACAGCTGATCAATCAGGTCTTTATGTGTTGCTGAGTGATTTTTTCCTCTTTCTGTTGCTGCATGGATTTAGCAGCCAGTTGAAGAAGAGTGAGAACCCCCATCAAAATTGAGCTGACTCCCTTACTCACCTTCTGACATCACTGTCCTAGAACCTCATGCATTATGCTTAGCCTTGGCACATTATCTGCATGGCTTCTGCATTGGCCAAGGCGTACTCATGCAGCCATATGCTCCAAAGTCTCCTGTCAGCCTCAGAACCACCATTGAGTCAAGCTCTCCCTTCCATTACTGATTGCTATTAATTATTAATAGAATGCTTAAGCTCCTGGCATCACTGGCCGAAGGGACTATACCTCTCTCCCCCACCTGGTGCTTAGTAGGTGCTCAATAAATGTTGTCTTTGTGTTGTTTAGCACTTGGATTGATTTGTTCCAAAGACTTAAGAAACCCCTCTTCCAGCCCTTCCCTTGAACTGATTTCCAAGTTTCCTCCTCTGTGTGAGAATTAACAATAGCAATGCCATTTTTCTATCATGGTGACTATGTTTCCTATGTTGGTGATGGTGTTCTGAAAAAAAAAAAAAAAAAAAAAAGCAAAGGTCAACCTCGCCCATACCTTTAACAGAGCATAAGAACCCTGACTGCAGCAAAGCCTGACTGGCCCTTCCTTACCACATCCCTCTCCAGCCCCCTACAGTTCCAACCTGCCAGGGCTTCCCCAATCCCTCCCCTATAGAAACTGTATTATAAAAACCTTAGTTTGTAAGCCGGGTCTAAGCCAGATTCCTGACTGGGACCCCTCGCAGGCTTATTCTTGTAAATAAACCTGTTTGGCCATCGAGTTAACTTGTCTCTCACTTTCTTCCTTTAAAAATCTTCCTAACATTCTGAGATTGTTCAACACACACACACACACACACACACACACACACACACACACACACACACACACACCAGTCTTAAAACTTCCCACTGGTTATAAGTAACTGAAGTGTACTCAGGCTAGTTCAAAGTAAAAGCAATGATTGGGAAGGAGGTGATTGGTTGAAGAGGAGAACCCTCCACAAAGGGGCAGGAAGTGGCATGTGGAGACTACTCTCTCCATCATCCACAGGGCTGGGGAACTCCCTTCTCAAGCTTTCTCAACACATTTGTTCATTTTCTTCTCTGAAGACCAAATCTCTCTTTCTTTCAAGCACACCTTCTCTGCTTCTCAATTAATTTAACTTGCAAATAACTTTGGTTTACGTAATATTGGCTGTAGCCTTAACTCTATACATGAATGTCTGGCTTAATTACACTTTATCAACTGTGTTCAATTTTTATATCCTTTTGTTCAAATTCTTAAATTCAGGCAATGTCACAAATCTGTCACAAGCCAACTGATAGTCTTTTGTATTGAGGTCCAGTTAAAATTCATTAATATTATGAAACTAGTAGTGTCATTTACTAGGAATAGGTGATTTACTTTATTATGTAAATTTAAATCATGAATAGTTCCATCAGTTTAAGATTTATGAAATAAAAATAACAGTGCAGAAAGCAGGAAAAAATTTTGCCAAGATTTTCAAGTGGAAACCAAAAATATTAAAAGATTTTTTTTCTGTTTTTCATGTTTCTGAACAATTTTCCTGGATAAAATTTAATTTATATTCTGAATTTAAATTAGCTATACAATTGTGTAATAGAAAATGATTTTCTCTTCTAAATAAACGTAGAATAAATATTTAAGGACTATTGATTGGAAAGGCTATAGAATGACAACTGTTCTCATAATACCTGCATCTCTCATGCTGGCCATGGCTCCCTTGACCCTCAGAGCAAGTTCTGCTGCCACATTATCTCTAAAAGCTGTGTTCAGGAATTTGTCCAACTTCCCAGGTAAGGGCATTTAACGTGGCTGCTCTGGATTCCTGGCTGCATCTGTCCCCTGCTAAAGGGAAGCCTTGGATGGAAGAGCAGCTGTCACAAAGAGGGGCAGGACAGGCATTGAAAACAGCCTTGGTCTTTGCCTTTTTTTCTCTCTGCCAGGATAACTGGCACCCACGTAGCCACAGAGGATAAGAGACTCCTGCATCTGAACAGAGGCTGATCCTTTACCAGGCTGTTTTGATTTTTAGTTTGATTTCTTTCCAGTAAGCCACTACTCTGCAGTCACGTAATGCCATTCTGATTTGGTTTGGCAGCATTAATCTAAGAAACATGCTTAATAGCTCAGGCATACTTACTTGTGTGAACTTTTTTCCTGATAGCTTCTGTTCCTTGTTGACATAGGAGTCCTTGAGGTTGCCAAGGCCTTGCTTCAGCTTGGAGCCCAGATTTCTCCGTCAAGCTGCTCTGTGTCTGCAGTTGCTGCTCACCCAGCATTGCGCACTTGGAGGTACTCTAATTCAGGATAACTGTCTGCTGTCAGAGAGGAATTAATGCATGTGGCCGGACAGTGGAAGGCAGCGGCACCTCTAGGCAAGCTGTTTCCCTTGCTAACTCATTGTATGCCTGTGGGTGAGACCCCTTCAGTCCCCAGGGCAGTGATTCTCCAGGCAGGGCCTGTCTCAGTGTCCAAGTGATGGATTGCACTGTTTGAAAATTCGTGGCCAAAGCTGCTGTCAGATGCACTGAGAGCAATTGTCACTGTGGAGGGAGAGTGAGCAAAGGGCTCACCTTAGAAGCTGTGCACTTTCCTTTCCAGATTTTGTGTTGCTTGCTATTAGCATCAACAGCCCATGGTCATAGAAACTGCCTCTCTTAACTTCCCTAATTCTGTCCAAGGCTATCCAAGCAGCAGATCATACATGCAGTCTTGCTGCCCTCTTTTATTTTTTCCTTTCCCACAGGCTTAGTACCCATAGTTACCCTCAGTTTCTTCTGTACAGCACTACTTCCTGTACAGCATTCCCCTCCTTAGACAGTATTGGAAACAGGTTTATAATGTCAGGAAAAATCCACACTGAGACAATGGATTGCTCAGCAAAGCTAGTTTACTTCCTGCAGGAAGGGTGCAACTCACCAGCAGTCTTGCCATGAGAGCACACCTGAACAAAGGAGACAAGGACTTTTCTATCTTTCATAACCTGACACAATTGCCCTAATGCTGTGTCCAGTTTCCATTGGCCAGAATAGGACCTCGCATTCTCTGCTTGACATGATTGGCTAAAAATTTTCTCCTGAACAGATGCGGAGAAAGAAGACAAGGAGCAAGAGGAAGCTAGTCAGGAGAAGATCAGGAGGGTTTCCAAATAAGGAATGGCATGCACCAGGGTCTGGAGCTTGCCCGGCTCTGTTCAGACATCCCAGAGTGAGTCTAGGTAGCTGATTTAAGACATAGCTGATTTCGAGAATATATATACATGGATATATGTTAATGCTAATAGCGGATAATGGCCATAGAGCAAGAGATTGTAACTCCTTTTCCTTATGATGCAGTCTAAGATAGAAACTTTGAAGAAGAGCTTTCCCATCTTTCACAGCTAGAGTCTTCATCCCACCGAGCAAGCACTGAAATCTAGCAGTAGGGAGCCAGAAAGAGGACGTTTTTATGTAAATAAGAAAGACAGAAATTGTAGGTAAACTCATAAATTAATATTCAAAAGGTAGACATTGGTTCAGCCTAAAGAGGGGGGATATTTTGAAGGAGCAGATGTCAGGTCATCAAGTGGATTCAAAGATTTTCTGATTGGCAATTGTTGCAAGAGTTAAGCTTAGTCTAAAGACTTGAAGTCAGTAGAAAGAAATGTTTTAGTTAAGATAAAAGAGGGTGTGGAGGCCAAGGTTCTTGTTCTGTAGCTGAAGGCTCCAGTTAGCAGCCTTCAGAGAAAATAGAAAGTAAATGTCTCTTTTTAGACCTTAAATGTGTCAAAATCTCATTTAATTTCTACTAGATCTGGGAAAAGCCTGGAAAGGGAAGTTCCATCTGCATTAATGAAGATTCTCTACAGATACAAATTTCCTTCACAAAAGATCACTTTGAAAAGCCATTTCAAAATATGTCAAAGAATATATTTTGGGGTAAAATATTTTGATTTCCTTTAGGGTCTGCTATCCGTCATGTGATGCTATACTAAAGTCACTGTTGGAAACAGGTTTATAACATCGAGAAAATCTGCACTGAGATAATGAATCACTCAGCAAGGCTTGTTTACGTTCTGCAGGAAGGGTGCAACTTGGGCAGTCTTGCCTCTAGAGCACACCTAAACAAAGGAGACAGGGACATTTATAACTTTCATAGCCTGATGCAATCTCCCTACTGCTGTGTCCAGTTTCCATTGGCCGGAATAGGACCTCACATTCTATGCTTGACTCGGCTGGCTAAAAAACTTGGAAATTTTTTAAAGAGGTAAAGGCAGAAGAGAACAAAGGAAAGAGAAAGTAACTTGAGGAATGCTTAGAGAAGTGATAACATTTCCAAATAAGTAGAACGAATAAGCTTTGACCTAAGACTTGCCTGGGTTTGTCCGGGCGTGTCAGGGCAAATATGTAGGTAAAAGTGTAAAAACTAAGAATATAGAATACACTTATTATAACTATCAGTGACTTTAAGATTATTGGTAAAAGCTTTAAAGTAAATTAACCTTTGAAGAAACTGTTATTTATTCGTAATGAACTGAGAGGAAAGCTTTGAAGAGGAACTTTTTATTTATTCTTATTTCTTACAATCATTACGGAATTTGGTATTTTATTTCCACAAAGACTCTGTGTTGTCAGTCTTATGATTTCTGTTTTAATGTTAATGCTGGTTAGTTGTGTCTAAACTCCAAAGGGGGGTGCTATAATGAGGCGTGTCCAACCTCCCCTTCTTGTCAAGGCTGGGAATTCAGTTTTTCAAGTTTCTCTTGGGTTCCCTTGGCCAAGAGAGGGGTTCATTCAGTCATTTTGGGACTTAGGATTTTATTTTTAGTTTATAGGGTGTAGGGGCCTTTGGGGCAAAAGTTATATCTTACCTGGAAAATGCCCAAAAATGGAGTAGATTGGGCCTTGAGCAGTTTTTCAGAGGTTCAATTACAAACTTTAAACAAGCATGAGAAAAAGTACATTATTGGAGTGAGTATGATTGATGTTGTTATGAAGAGTATTATTGATTTATTCGCATCTCCAAATCATTCTAGAAAGAGAATTGAGACCGCTTATCTTATCTATCTTTCTATCTGCGTGCATACAATGGGATAAATTGAGAAAATAAAGTTGAGGAAATGGCAGCAAAGGGAAAATGAAATCAAGAAAATGGGATAAATAGAGAGGTTTGATAACACATAATGAATACCATAAGACACTATTCAACTGCTGGAGATGAGCCCCAAATTTGGTTGTAAATTTACCAGCAGCCACAACAAAGGGGAAACACAATCTGTTGCAAAAATTATGGGGCCTATAAAATGAAAACTAAGCAAAGGCAGGAGAAGCCTGTTCTTTCTGGTGCTGCAAGTCCAGTGACCCATGATTCACAGACTCATGATTCCTGAGAAGAAGCACTGACTTGTTGCTGTGGACAATGAATGTCATTGCCAACATTTTTAAAAAGAGTCAAGGTTCTCATAGCATCCCCCAAGGCATGCTAGTGGCATGCACTTCAACAGAAGTAGTTCAATGAGGCTCAAAACTATTCATCATGTAGTAGTGTTTCTCTTGAACTGAGAGTGCAGAAGTGCTGTGTTGTTTGTATATCAGTGTTGCAGGACTTTCTCCTAGTTCCGCTAAAATCAGAGTCCTTGTCACCTGACCATGAAAGATTAGGCTCGCAGACACTTTGAAGGGTTAGAAGGGCAGGGTTTATTGGGCAAAAAGGAAAAAAAAGGGATTTTCAGCAAAACAAGAGTCCTGCTAGCAGGCTTCCCATATCACAGATTGAATCCCAGGTACCACCTCAGAACAGGAGAGACCAGGCTCCACCACTGCAAACAGCAGGAACTTCTCAAGGCTCCACCCCAGTGCGCATTCCTTCTAGTGTGCAGGCTGCTTGGAGGTTCTTCCAGGGAGCCCTTGTTACTTGGCTGTCTCATCAGTAACCACTGGTAATCCATCCAGCAAAAGCAGGTTTGACAAACTATCATGAAAGTTACCGATGTGTACCTCAGAAGAAGGCCATAAAATCTCTCTGAAGGAGGGAACCGGTATATATAAATATATAGGTAAGAAAAATAGCTCATATGAAATTGTAAATATTGTAAGTATATAGGTAGGAAAATAGTTGATTTGAAACAACTGAAAAATAATTATAATATAGAGATTCATGACCATGTTTTTCATACTAGCAAATGAGAGAAACAGGATTAAATTTTATCTGTAACTGTGTATCTAAATCTCAAGTGAAAGAATAAAGGAGAAAATGCTTATAGGTGTCTGTGAATCCACATCTAGGGAATAAGGTTAGGGGCTTTATTTGTTTTGTGTTGATAATACCTTGGCAGTGGCAGTGATGGGTGACCATCCCAGCTCTCAGAATGTGGGTGTGGTAGGGGCTGGGAAGAAAAGGGACACAGCATGAAGAACATTCATGAACTAGGGTGGGCTAAGGGAAATAGGGCATTTGGTAAGAGAAGGAGGAATAAGCCTGATGAGAGAAGGGAGGGAGAGAAGCAAAGCAGGGAAAAAGGCGGAAGATAAAAGACAAAAAGGAATGAGAAAGACAGACACGGACAAATAAGAATAGAGAGAAAGCAGGGAAGAGAAAAGACATTTCTGAACCTTACACAGTAATCACCAACTTGAGTTTATGGCAGAAAGCAGTTGGGAATCAGAGGCTTCCTTCTCAGAGAACAGGAGGTGAAGAGAAATGAGAAGACTTTTCCCTTTCCCCTCTTTGTCAGTCTTCTTTCTGCCCTATAGGTTTTTTCTGTGCCCACAGACAGTCCTCCAGAAGAAGAGCAGGAGACATGAGTTAGTGTCCCAGAAAACGAAGATGAGGCCCAGGAGAGATATATGACCCATGGCCTTGTAAGCTGTAATAAAGGTTGAGTTTTCTTTCATGATTGGCATGGCATCACTCTAGGCTTTTACATAGGTTGAGTGCTGGAATTAGATTTTATTTCAGAAATATCCCTTTGGAAGTATTGTGGAGGGTTGATCAGAGAAGGCAGTTGCCTTAATTCTGTCTCCAGATTGTTGGCAACAAGCCCTCTGATTTCTGGTGTTTTATATGCCACACTAAATGGGTAAGCATTTGCACTCTGTCCACCATTTCTCCAAGAATGGTCTTAAAAAGATACAGTGTTCACCAGGCTACTTTCTCTAAAATACTTCTAACATATCATTTTTATTGAGTTATTCTCTCCTTATAGACTTTCACTCCGTATTCCCAATAGGAGATGGCTAACTCATTGGCCTGCCTTTTATGGCCTTCTTACTCTGGTGTCACCTGTACTTGTAGAATTTCACATCCGTCTTTCTCTAACTCTTCTCTCTAGTCAAATTAATCTACTTATTCCCAAACAGGCTTATTTTATCTTTGCTGTTTTCTCTTTTTTAAAGGGCCTCTCCACTCCTCTTTTCTGAGCCAAACGCTACCTCAACTTTAAGAGCCAAATCAAATGTTTCACTTCTAAGGAGGCAAAACATTAAGGCCTGGTCTCTGGGTTCAATCTCAGGCTTGCTACTTGCCAGCTAATAGTACAATATTACAATCAGGATATTGACCCTGATAGAGTCAAAATACAGGATATTTTCATTGTTGCAAGGATCCCTTCTGTTACCATTTTATAGCCATATCCATTTCCCTCCCACCCTAACTCCATCCTGAGATCCCAGGCTCTGGTGTGTGATGTTCCCCTCCCTGTGTCCATGTGTTCTCATTGTTCAACTCCCACTTAGGAGTGAGAACATGCAGTGTTTGGTTTTCTGTTATCGTGTCAGTTTGCCGAGAATGATGGTTTCCAGCTTGATCCAGAACTCATCCTTTTTTATGGCTGCATAAGTATTCTAGGGTGTATAATATGCCACATTTTGTTTACCTAGTCTATTATTGATGGACATTTGGGTTGGTTACAAGTCTTTGCTATTGTTAACATTGCTGCAATAAACATACGTGTGCATGTTTCTTTATGGTAGAATGATTCATAATCCCTTGGGTATATACCCAGTTATGGGATTGCTGGGTCAAATGGTATTTCTGGTTCTAGATCCTTGACAAATGGCCACTGTCTTCCAAGATGGTTGAACTAATTTACATTCCCACCAGCAGTGTAAAAGCATTCCAATTTCTCCACATCCTCTCCAACATCTGTTGTTTCCTGACGTTTTAATGATCACCATTCTAACTGGCATGAGATTGTATCTCATTGTGGTTTTGATTTGCATTTCTCTAATAAGCAGTGCTGATGAGATTTTTTTTTTTCATGTGTTTGTTGGCCACATGTCTTCTTTTGAGAAGTGTCTGTCCATATCCTTTGCCCACTTTTTGGTGGCAATTTGGTATGTCGTTGCAGTGGCTGGTACTGATTTTTCATTTCGGTATTTAGTGCTTCCTTCAGGAGCTCTTGTAAGGCAGGCCTGGTGGTGACAAAACCTCTCAGGATCTCCTTTGTTATGAAGCTTAATTTGGCTGGATATGAAATTCTGAGTTGAAAATTATTTTCTTTAAGAATGTTGAATATGGGCCCTCACTCTTTTCTGGCTTATAGGGTTTCTGCAGAGAGATCCGCTATCAGTCTGATGGGCTTCCCTTTATGGGTAACCCAAACTTTCCCTCTGGCTTTCCTTAACATTGTCTTCTTCATTTCTACCTTGGTGAATATGACGATTATATGTCTTGGGGTTGCTCTTCTCAAGAAATATCTTCGTAATGTTCTCTGTATTTCCTGAATTTGAATGTTGGCCTGTCTTGCTAGGTTGGGGAAGGTCTCCTGGATCATACCCTGAAGAGTATTTTCCAACTTGGTTCCATTCTCCCCATCTTCAGGTACACCAATCAAATGTAGGTTTGGTCTTTTCATATAGTCTCATATTTCTTGGAGGCTTTGTTCATCCCTTTTTATTCCTTTTTCTCTAATGTTGTCTTCACACTTTATTTCATTAAGTTGATCTTCAGTCTCTGATATTCTTTCTTCCACTTGATTAATTTGGCTATTGATACTTGTGTATGCTTCATGAAGTTCTCGTGCTATGTTTTTCAGCTCTATCAGGTTATGTATGTTTTTCTCTAAACTGGTTATTCTGGTTAGCAACTCCTCTAACCTCATTTCAATGTTCTTTGTTTCCTTTCATTGGGTTAGAATATGCTCCTTTAGCTCAGAGGAGTTTGTTATTACCCACCTTCTAAAGTCTACTTCTGTCAATTCATCAAACTCATTCTCTGTCCAGTTTTGTTCCCTTGCTGGTGAGGAGTTGTGATCCTTTGGAGTAGAAAAGGTGTTCTGGTTTTTGCAATTTTCAGTCTTTTTGCACTGGTTTTTCCTCATCTGGGTAGATTTATCTACCTTTGGTCTTTGATGTTGGTGACCCTCAGATGGGGTTTTTGTGTGGATGTCCTTTATGTTGATGTTGATGTTATTCCTTTCTGTTTGTTAGTTTTCCTTCTAACAGTCAAGCTTCTCTGCTGCAGGTCTGCTGGAGTTTGTTGGAGGTCCACTCCAGACTCTGCCTTGGTTTCACCAGCAGAGTCTGCAGAACAGTGAAGATTGCTGCCTGTTTCTTTCTCTGGAAGCTTCATCCCAGAGGGGTACCCATCAGATGCCAGCTGGAGCTTTTCTGCATGAGATGTCTGTTGACCCCTGCTGGGAGATATTTCCCAGTCAGCAGGCACAGGGGTCAGGGACCCACTTGAGGAGGCAGTCTATCCCTTAGCAGAGCTTGATTTGCTTTGCTGGGAGATTTTCTGCTCTCTTCAGAGTTGGCAGGCAGGAATGTTTAAGTCTGTTGAAGCTGTACCCACATCCACCCCTTCCCTCAGATGCTCTGTCCCTGGGAGATGGAAGTTTTATCTATAAGCCCCTGACTGGGGCTGCTGCCTTTCTTTCAGAGATGCCCTGCCCAGAGAGGAGGAATCTAGAGAGACAGTCTGGCTACAGCAACTTTGCCAAACTGTGATGGGCTCCACCCACTAGAACTTCCTGGTGGCTTTGTTTATACTGTGAGGGGAAAACTGCCTACTCAAGCTTCCGTAATGATGGACTCTCCTCCCTGCACCAAGTTCAGGCTTCCCAGGTGGACTTGAGACTGCTGTGCTGGCAGCGAGAATTTCAAGCAATTGAATTTTAGCTTGCTGTGCTCTGGGTGGGTGGGGGTGGGGGGTGGGATCTACTGAGCTACATCACTTGGCTCCCTGGCTTCAGCCCTCTTTCCAGGGGAGTGAATGGTTCTGTCTTGCTGTGTTCCAGGAACCACTGGGGTATGGAAAAAAAAAAAAACAAAAAAACAAAAAACTCCTGCAACTAGCTTGGTGTCTGCCCATATAGCCACCCAGTTTTTGTGCTTGAAACCCAGGGCCCTGGTGGTGTAGGCACCTGAGGGAATCTCCTGGTCTGCGGGTTGCAAGAAATGCGTAGTGTCTGGGCCAGAATGCATTGTTCCTCACGACAGGGTCCCTCATGGCTTCCCCTGGTTAGGGGAGGGAGTTTTCCAATTCTTTGTGCTTCCTGGGTGAGGCAATGCCCCACCCTGCTTTGGCTCACCAGCTGTGGGCTGTACCCACTGTCTAAGCAGTCCCAGTGAGATGAGCTGGGTACCTCAGTTCAAAATCCAGAAATTCACCCACCTTCTGTGTTGATCTCACTGGGAGCTGTAGACCGGAGCTGTTCTTATTTGGCCATCTTGCCAGCTACTGCTATACCCTTTTATATGTCCACTAACAATGTATTAATGATCGAATTTCTCTGCATCCTCACTAGCATTTAGCATTGTCACTATTTTTTATTTTAGCCATTCTGATAGTGATAGAGTGAGATCTCATTGTGGTTTTAATTTGCACTCAGCAAATGGCTAATGATGTTGAATATGTTGTCATGTGCTTATTTTCCATATGTGTATCCTTTGTGGTGAGATGCCTTATTTTAACTTTATCCCATTTTCTAAATGAATTTTTTTTTTCTGTCAAGTTTTGAGGGTTCTTTATATATTTGATTATATATGCGAGTTGGAAGCAATTTCTCCCACTCTAGCTTTTCTTTTTATCCTCTGGACAGGATATTTCACAGAGCCAAATTTGTTTTTTTCCTTTTTCTGAAGTTTGATTTATCAAGCCTTTCTTTTTGAATTGTGCCTTTTGTGTCAAGTCTAATAAGTAGCCCTAGATCCCAAAGATTCTGAAGATTTTCTTGTATGTTTTAAAAAAAGTTTTCTAGTTTTACATTTTATATTTAAGTTCGTGATTCTTTCTGAATTAGTTTTTATACAAGATTTGAGGCTTAAGTTGAGGCTCTTTCTTTGTCTTCTTGTTATTTGGTTTTGTTTTGGATCTCTAATTGCTTCAGCAGTTTGTTGAAAAATCTACCTTTTCTCCATTAAATTGCTTTGGTACCATTTTCAAAAATCACTTGGGCATACTTCTGTGAATCTATTTCTAAGTTTTCTATTCTGTTCCATCGATCTATGTGTCTGTTCCTTCATCAATATCATATACTCTTGATTACTAGAACTATATATGATATCTTGCAATCAAGTAGACTATTGCCATGTTGTTTTGTTTTCAAAATTGTTTTTAAGCTAATATAGTTTTTTTGCCATTTCATATAAATTTTGGGATAATGTTTATATCTACAAAAAATATTGTTGGATTTTGACAAGAATTATGTTAAGCCTATAAATCAATTTGTGGAGAACTGACTATCTTTAGTTTGTTAAAGCTTCTAATCCATAAACATGTTTCTTCATTTATTTAGATATTTGATTCTGTCATTGTGAAGTTCTTAGCCTACAATTCTTATGCATGTTAAATTTACATCTAAATATGGTTATTCCTTTTTCAATGATTATAAATTATATTGTCTTCTAAATTTTGTTTTGTACATGTTTAGTATTACTGTATGGAAATGCAATGGATTCTTGTGTGTTGATTTTGTATACTATGACTTTGCTGAACTCATGTATTAATTTTGGGAAGGTTTGGGGGCATATTTCTAGGGATTTTCTAGGTAAGCAATTATGTCATCTGCAAATAATGCAGTTTTACTTATTTGTTTCCAATTTGTATGCATTTTATTTCTTTCCTTGCCTTGTTGATCTGGGTAGAACATTCAGCACTATTTTGAATGAGACTGGCAAAAATGTATATCTTTGTCTTGTTCCCAGTCTAAGGGAGAAGGAATTTACTCTTTCACCATTAGGTACAACGTTATTTGTAGGTTTTTTTTTGTAGATGTGTTTTATCATGTTCAGAAAGTTCTCTTCCATTTCTTTCTTTTTAAAAAATAAATAGATGTTGAATTTTGTCAAGTACTTTTTCTGTATCAGTTGATCCAATCGTGATTTTTTTTTTTATGTTGGTATGGTGCAATTACACTAACAGATTTTCAAATTATTTATTATTCCACAAGTGCACAAACTATCTATGATTCCTCCATTTTGCTCTTTTTGCTTTGGATGGCTTTGGTTATTTTGGGTCTTCTGTGGGTCCATATAAATTTTATAATTTTTTTTTCCATTTCTGTGAGTAATGTCATAAGTATTTTGATAGGAATTGCATTGAATGTGCAGATTGCTTTGGGTAGTATGAACATTTTAGCAATATTGATTCTTCCAATTCATGAACATGGGATATCTTTCTATTTTTGTGTGTGTCCTCTTCAGTTTCTCTCATCATTATTTTATAGTTTTCACTGCAGAGATGTTTTATTTCTTTGGTTTATTCCTAGGCATTTAATTCTGTTTGTGGCTATTGTACATGGGATTACTTTTTAAAGATTCTTTTTCAGATTGTTTACTGTTGGCATATAGAAATGCTACTTATTTTTAACTTTTTTTTTTTTTTGACAGAATCTTTCTCTGTCACCCAGGCTGGAGTGCAGTGACGTGATCTCAGCTCACTGCAACCTCC
This sequence comes from Cheracebus regulus, assembly GCA_963574635.1. NCBI lineage: Eukaryota > Metazoa > Chordata > Mammalia > Primates > Pitheciidae > Cheracebus > Cheracebus regulus. The sequence goes on from CAUYQU010060339.1 coordinate 117,543, forward strand.
ATCTCCTGGGTTCATATGATTCTCATATCTCAGCCTCCCAAGTAGCTGGGATTACAGGCATGTGCCACCACACCCAGCTAATTTTTGTATTTTTAGTAGAGATGAGGTTCCACTATGTTGTCTTGAACTCCTGGCCTCAAGCGATCTGCCCACCTCGGCCTCTCCAAGTGTTGGGATTGCAGGCATGAGCCTGTCTTTAGTTTTTTTCCAAATATAAGAACATATCATTTGCAAACAAGTATAATTTAATTTCTTCCTTTACAATTCAGATGCTCTTCATTTCTTTCTCTGGTCTAATTGCTCTGTCTAGGACTTCCAGTATTATGTTGAAGAACAGTGGTTAAAGTGGGCATTCTTGTCATGTTCCTGATCTAAGGGGAGAGGTTTTCAGTTTTTCTTCCTTCGGTATTATACTAACTGTGGGTTCATTGTACATGGCTTATATTATGTTATGTTCCTTCTATACCCAGTTTTTTGAGAGTTTTTATCCTGAAGTGATGCTGAACTTTATCAAATGTTTTTCAACATCAATTGAAATGATCATATGGTTATTATTCTTGATTCTGTTGCTATGATGTATCATATTGATTGACTTGTGTATGTTGAATCATCCTTGCATCCCAGGGATAAAGCCCAATTTGTTGTGATGAATAATCTTTCTAATGTATTGTTGAATTTGGTTTGCTATTATTTTGTTGAGGATTTTTGCATAAATATTCACCAGAGATATTGGCCTCTAGTTTTTCTTTTTTGATTTTTCTTTGTCTGGTTTTGGTATCAGGGAAATACTTACCCCATACAATGAGTTTGGAAATATTTCTTCTTCTATTGTTTGGAACTGTTTGAGTAGAATTAGTATTAGTTCTTTAAGTCTTTGGTACAATTCAGCAGTGAAGCCATTAGGTCTCAAGCTTTTCTTTACTAGAAGAATCTTTATTATGGCTTCAATGTCATTGCTTGTTATTGGTCTTTTCAGGTTTTCCGTTTCTTCCTGGTTCAATCTTGGTAGGTTGTATTTGTCTAGAAATTTATCAATTGCTTCTAGTTTTTCCCAGTTTATTGGCATATAGTTTCTCATAGCAGCCACTAATGAGCCTTTGGATTTCTTCATTATCAGTTGTAATGTCTCTTTTTTCATACCTGGTTTCTTTTAAAATTTGGGTTTTATCTCATTGTTTCTTAGTCTGACCAAGGGTTTGGCAATTGTGTTTATCTTTTCAAAAAACCAACTTTTTGTTTCATTGATCTTTTATATTGTTTTATTTATTTCAAATTTATATATTTCTTCTCTGATCTTTATTATTTCTTTTCTTCTACTAATTTTAGATTCAGTTTGCTCTTGCTTTTCTAATTCCTTAAGATGCATTATTAGATTATTTAATTTTTTTTCTTTTTTGATGCAGGCACTTATAAATTTCCCTCTTAGTACTGCTTTTTTTATATTTCATAGGTTTTGGTTTGTTGTGTTTATATTGTCATTTGTTTCAAAAAATTTTTCAATTTCTCTCTTAATTTCTTTATTGACTCACTGGTCATTCAGGAGCATACTGTTTAATTTCCATGTATTTGGATAGTTTCCAAAATTCTTCTTATTATTGATTTTTAGTTTTATTACATTGTGGTCAGAGAAGATGCTTAACATTATTTCAAATTTTTCAAATGTTTTAAGACTTGCTTTGTGACCTAACATATAGTCTAGTCTATCCTTGAGAATGATCCATGTGCTTAAGAGAAAAACATGAATTCTGCAGTCATTCAATGAAGTATTATGTAAATATCTATTAAGTCCACTTGTTCTATAGTGCAAATTAAGTCCAATGTTTCTTTGTTGATTTTCTGTCTGGGAGATCTATCCAATGCTGAAAGTGGGGTGTTGAATCTGCAGCTATTAAATACTGAAAGGAGGGTGTTGAATCAGCAGCTATTATTATATTGGGGTGTATTTCTCTCTTTAGTGGTAATAATATTTGCTTTATATATCTGGGTGTTCCAGTGTTGGTGTATGTATATTTATAATCATTATATCCTCTTCCTGAATTTACCACTTTGTCTTATATAATGACTTTCTTTGTCTCTTTTTATAGTTTTTGTTTTGAAATCTATTTTGTCTGATATTGGCATAGCTATGGTTTCCATTGGCATAAAATATCTTTTTCCTTCCCTTTATTTTCGGTCTATGTGTATCTTTATAGATGAAGTATGTTTCTTGTAGGCAACTATCACTGGGTTTTGTTTTCTCATTCATTTAGCCAGTCAGTCTTTTGATTGGAAAGTTTAGTCCATTTACATTCAATATTATTATTAATAAGTAGGAACTTACTCCTGCCATTTTGTTACTAATTTTCTGGTTGTTTTGGTGGTACTCCTTTCTTTCTTTATTACTTCATTTCTGTCTTCCTTTTAGTGAGGGTGATTTTCTTTGGAGATATAATTTAATTTTTTGCTTTTTATTTTTTGTGTATACATTGTATTTTTTTCAACTGGAGGTTACCATGAGGCTTGCAAATACTATCTTATAACCCATTATTTTAAATTGATGACAACTTAAAATTAATTGCATAAACAAACATACAAAAAGAAAACTGGTAAAAACTTTACAGTTTAACTTCATGTCCCCCACTTTTTAACTTTTTGTTGTTTCTCTGTATTTTATACTATGTCTCGAAAAGTTGTTGCAGTTATTATTTCTGATTGGTTCATCATTTAGTCTTTTTACTTAAGAGTAGTTTACACATACAATTACAATGTTATGCTATTCTGTTCTTCTGTGTGCTTACTATTGCCAGTAAGTTTTGGACCCTCAGATGATTTCTTCTTGCTCATTAATATGCTTTTCTTTTAGATTGAAGAACTCCTTTTGACATTTCCTATTGGATAGGTCTGATGTTGATGAAATCCCTCAGCTTTTGTTTGTCTGGGAAGGGCTTTATTTCCACATGTTTAAGGACATTTAACCATATATATACTATTCTGGGTGAAAGTTTTTTCCTTCAGGACTTTAAATATGCCATGCTGCTCTCTCCTAGCTTGTAAGATTTCCACAGAAAAATCTTCTGCCAGATGCATTGGCGCTCCATTGTTTGTTATTTATTTACTTATTTATTTGTTTTTCTATTGCTGCTTTTAGGATCTTTCTTTATCCTTGACCTTTAGGAGTTTGATTATTGAATGTCTTAAGATAATCTTCTTTGAGCTAAATCTGCTTGGTGTTCTATGACCTTCTTGTACTTGAATATTAATATCTTTCTCTAAGTTTGTGAAGTTCTCTGATATCATCCTTTTGAATATACTTTCTATCCATATCTCTTTCTCTATCTTCTTGATAAGGCTGATAACTCTTAGATTTGTCCTTATGAGGTTATTTTCTAGATTCTGTAAGTAAGTGCTTTTTTTCTTTTTTCATTTTTTTTTTGTTTCCTCTGTGTATTTTCAAATAATCTGTCTTGAAACTCACTAATTCTTTCTTCCTCTTGATCAATTCTACTGTTAGGAGACTCGGATGCATTTTTTATCATGTCAATTACATTTTTCAACTCTAGAATTTCTGTTTGTTTTTAATTATTTCAATATCTTTGTTGAATTTATCTAATAGAATTCTGAATTATTTCTCTGTGTTATCTTTAATTTCTTTGAGTTTCCTCAAAATACCTATTTTGAATTATCTGGCTGAAAGGTCATATATCTTGGTTTCTCCAGGATTTGTCCCTGGTGACTTATTTAGTCCATTTGTTGAAGTCATTTTCCTGGATGGTATTGATGTTTGTAGATGTCCATTAGTATCTGGGCATTGAAGAGTTAGATATTTATTGTAGTCTTCACAGTTTGGGCTTATTTATGCCCATTCTTCTTGGCAAGACTTTCCAAGTATTTGAATGGTGTGATGGTTAATATTGAGTGCCAACTTAATTGGATTGAAGGATGCAAATCATTGCTCCTGGGAATGTCTGTTAGGGTATTGCCAAAGGAGGTTAACATTTGAGTCAGTGGACTGGGGGAGGCAGACCCACGACCCAGCCTTAAATTTGGGTGGTCACCTTCCTGTCAGCTGCCAGTGCAGCTAGAAAAAGCATGAGAAAGAAAATAGAATAACCAGACTTTCTGAGTCTTCCAGCCTTTATCTTTCTTCTGTGCTTGATGCTTCCTGCTCTTGAACATTGGACTGCAAGTTCTTCAGCTTTTGGACTCTTGGACTTACACCAGTGGTTTGCAAGGGGCTCTCAGGCCTTTGTCCACAGACTGAAGGCTGCATTGTTTTATTCCCTATTTTTCAGGTTTTGGGACCTAAACTAGTTCCCTTGCTTGTCAGCTAGCAGATAACCTATCATGGGACTTCACCTTGTGATTGTGTGAGTCAATACTTCTTAATAAACTCTCCTTCATATACACATCTATCCTATTAGTTCTGTCCCTCTAGAGAACCCTCAGTAATACAGATTTTGATACCAGGAGTGGTTCTAGAGGAACAGAATCTTAAGGATTCCTTTAGTTGGTTTGGGGGTTTCTGGATTTGGCTGCTTAATCTGGGACTCTACTTCTAATAGTATGGAGGACAATTGATAGTCCTTGGCATGAACTGTTTAGAGAGTGATGCAAAATAGATACATTTGATACTCCCGATTCACCACTCTTGAGAGGCAAGGAGTTTAGTGACTCTATACATAATACCTTTAACCATCCGTGGAGAACCAAGGAATATAATGAAATTGGTTGGTTGTTCATAAGTTTGCTGGGCAAAGTGATGAAAGAAAATGATGAGTGCAGGGATTCTAACTCCCAGCTCCAGAAACACATACTAAGCCTCAAATCTTTTAAGATTGCCTGGAGTGACAGTCTTATCTCCTGTAGACAAAGGGCTGAAACTGTGGAAAATCAGACACAAGCTCTTATCATGTGAGTGGCTGACCTGCAAGAAAGGTCATGCTCAACCTCACCAGGTGTCTACTGTTAAAGTGAGGATTGATTGCAAAACAATGGGACTCTGAAACTTAGAATGGGGATGAATGGGTGGACCCTGATAAGGCTGGAGGCACTGAATTCCTAAATTCTAATGAGCCCTTTTATTACCAGAAAAAACAGCCTCTCTATCCCCAGTAGTGGCAACATCATCTTCCCCACCCATGCTGCCATCAGCCTTTCCACCTTTGTCTGAGGAGATTAACCATGCACTGCTTGGAGCAACAGTGATGGCCTCCCTTGAGGCAGTTGCCAGGCAGGATAACGCTGATTCTCCTCAGGATCCACCCCAACACCCCTGTTTGGTTCTAGACCTAAAACTAGACTTAAGTCCCAGCAGGTCCCTAGAGGTGAGGTTTAGAGTGTGACCCATGAGGAAGTACACTATACTCCAGAAGAACTGTTTGAGTTTTTTAATTTATATAAGCAGAAATCTGGAGAACAGGCATGGGAATGGATATTATGGGTGTAGGCTAGTGGTGGAAGGAGCATAAAATTATGCCAGGCTGAATTTATTGATTTGGGCTTACTAAGAAGGGATTCTGCATTTAATGTTGCAGCTCAGGGAGTTAAAAAGCATTCTGATAGTTTATTGCTTGGTTAGCTGAGATATGGATCAAAAGATGGCCCACTGTGAGTGGGTGTAGCTGCCATAATGGAGAGCAGAAGCAAAGCAGCAATCAACATAGTGTGATCCTTGTAGAGCTCTGCCATTGGCTGAAAAATCACAGTGTTCCTAAAAGTGAAATTGATAGGAAGCCTACTGCATTCTTACTTAATCTGTATAAGCAGAAAACTTCCAGGAAGAGTGGACAAAAGACTAATTTGAATTATATAAAAAGATGATCACAAGCCCTCAACAAATTTCCAGACTTGAGCCAGTTTATAGACCCAGAACCCACTGAACAAAGAGGAAGCTGGGTCCCCTTAAGAAAGAATCCTACCTCACTAGTGACAATTATACTGTTAATTTTTCTCCCATCCTTCTTAAGGAAGCCTTTGATCTAGGTATCTGTGCATTGGGGAAAGGGAAATTGTCAGAACTTTGGGGGACCACTGGATACTGGCTCTGAGCTGTTGTTGATTCCAGGGGACCCAAAACATCACTGTGGTCTTCTAGTTAAAGTAGGGGCTTATGGAGGTCAGGTAATTAATGGAGTTTTAGCTGAGGTCCAACTTACAGTGGGTCCAGTGGGTCTCTGGACTCATCCTGTGGTCATTTCTCCAGTGCCAGAATGCATAATTGGCATAGACATACTTAGCAGCTGGCAGAATCTCCACATTGGCTCTCTGACTAGTAGGGTGGGGGCGATTATGGTGGAAAAGGCCAAATGGAAGCCATTAGAGCTTCCTCTACCTAGAAAAAACAGTAAATCAATACTAATATTGCATCTCTGGAGGTATTGCAGTACCCCTAAGTACTTGAAAGACACAGGGGTGGTGATTCTCACCACAGCCCTATTCAACTCTTCTGTTTAGCCTGTGAAGAAGACAAATAGATCTTAGAGAATGACAGTGGATTATTGTAAGTTTAACAAAGTAGTGACTCCAATTGGAGCTGCTATACCAGATGTGGTTTCATTGCTTGAGTAAATTAACACATCTCCTGGTACCTGGTATGCAGTCATTGATTTGGCAAATGCCTTTTTCTCCATTTCCGTCCATAAGGCCCACAAGAAGCAATTTGCCTTCAGCTGGCAAGGCCAGCAATATTCCTTAACTGTGCTACCTCAGGGGTACATCAGCTCTCCAGCTTTGTGTCATAATCTTGTTTGCAGAGATCTTGATCACTTTTTGCTTCCACAAGGTATCACACTGGTCCATTGCATTGATGATGTTATGCTAATTGGACCCAGTGAGCAAGAATTATCAAACACACTGGACTTACTGGTGAGACATTTGCATGCCAGGGGATAAACAATGGTGCTTGAGGTGTCAGTGGCAGACAGGGATGCTTTTTGGAGCCGTTGTCAGGCCGCCATAGGTGAATCACAGTAGAGGCCTCTAGGATTTTGGAGCAAGGCCCTGACATCTCTTTTTGAGAGACAGCTCTTGGCCTGTTACTGGACTTTGGTAGAAACTGAACATTTAAGACTATGGATCGTCAGGTCACCATGAGACCTTAACTGCCTATCATGAACTGGGTGCTTTCTGACCCACCTAACAATGAAGTTGGGCATGTTTAGCAGCATTCTACTATCAAATGGAAGTGGCATATACATGTTCAGGCTTGAGCAGGTTCTGAAGTCATAAGTAAATTACAATGAGAAAGTGGCTCAAATGCCCATGGTCTTCACTCCTGCCATCCTGCCTTCTCTCCCCTAGCCTGCAAAAATGGCATGAGGAGAAGTTTCCTATGATCAGTTGACAGAGGAAAAGAAGACTAGGACCTGGTTTACAGATGGTTCTGAATGATATGCAAGCACCACCCAAAAGTGGACAGCTGCAGCACTATAGCCCCTGTCTAGGACTGCCCCGAAGGACAGTGGTGAGGAGAAATCTTCCCAGTGAGAAGAACTCTGAGCAGTGTACCTGGTTGTGCACTTTGCATGGAAGAAGAAATGGCCAGATGTGTGATTGTGTGCTGATTCATAGGCTGTAGCCAGTGGTTTGGCTGGATGGTCAGGGACTTGGAAGAAGAATGATTGAACAGTTTATGACAAAGAAATTTGGGAAAGAGATATATGGATGGACCACTCTGAGTGGTCACAAACTCTGAATATATTTGTATCTCATGTAAATGCTCATCAAAGGGTGAACTCAACAGAGGAGAATTTTAATTTTTAATAATTAAGTGGATAAGATGACTTATTCTATGGACACCACTCAGTCCCTTTTCCCATCCACCCCTGTCATTGCAATGGACCCATGAACAAAGTGGCCATGGTGGCAGGGATGGAAGTTATATATGGGCTCAGCAACATGGACTTCCACACACCAAGCCTGACCTAGCTACAGCCACCACTGAGCGCCCAAATTGCAAGTAGCAGAGACCAACACTGAGCCCTCAATATGGCACCATTCCTTAGGCTGATCAGCCAGCTACTTGGTGGCAGGTTAATTACACTGGACGTCTTCCATCATGGAAAGGGCAGTGGTTTGTCTTCACCAGAATAAACACTTAAGCTGAATATGGGTTTGCCTATATTGCACTCAGTGCTTCTGCCAAGACTACCATCTGTGGACTCATGTAATGCCTTATCCACCATCAGGGTATTCCATACAGCATTGCCTCTGACCAAGGCACTCACTTTACAGCCAAAGAAGTGAGGCAGTGAGTTCATACTCATGGAATTCATTGGTCTTTCCATGTTCTCTGTCATCCTGAAGCAGCTGGATTGATAGAATGGTGAAATGGCCTTTTGAAGTAAAAATTATAATGCCAACTAGGTGACAATATTTTGGACAGCTGGGGCAAAGTTCCCCAGAAGGCTGTGTATGCCCAGATTCAGCATCCAATATATGGAACTGTTTTTCCCATAGCCTGAATTTACACGTCCAGAAATCAAAGGGTGGAAGTGGAAGTGTACCACACACCATCACCCCTAGTGACCCACTAGCAAAATTTTTGCTACCTTTTCCCACGACATTACATTCTGCTGGCCTAGAGGTCTTAGTTCCAGATGGAGGAATGCTGCCACCAGGAGACACAATTATTCCCTTAAACTGAAAGTGAAGATTGCCACCTGGCCACTTTGGGCTTCTTGTACCTCTCAGTCAACAGGCTAAGATGGGAATTACAGTGTTGGCTTGAGTGAAAAACCCAGTATCAAGATGAAATCAATCTACTACTCCACAATGGAGGTAAGGAGGAGTAAGTGTGGAATACAGGAGATCCCTTAGGGTGTCTCATAGTATTACCATTCCCTGTGATTAAGGCCAGTGGGAAACTATAACAACTCAATCCAGACAGGACTATGAATGACCCAGACCCTTCAGGAATGAAGGTTTGGGTCACTCCACCAGGTGTGACCCAAAGGTAAACTCCACCAGGTGTGACTCCACCAGGTAAAAAACCATGACCCACTGAGGTGCTTGGTGAAAGTAAAGGGAATACAGAATGGGTAGTAGAAGAAAGCAGTCATCAATACTAGGTACCACCATGTGACCAGTTGCAGAAACAAGGACTGTAAGTGTCATGAGTATTTCCTTCTCATTTTGTTAAGAACATATTTGTGCACTATACAATTGTACAAAGAAAGTATCTTCATTTTATTTCATTTCTTTTTCTTTTATTATGTGACATAGATTGATTTTATATATGCATTTAAGTGTTGTTAACTTTATGTAATAGTATTTAGGTGAAGATTAGTGCATTTCCAGTTGTATGAAGGATAGCTGTATTATGTTAGGTGTAATTATGACCTTATTGACTTTATTTGAAGTCAATAAGGAGATGTGCAAAAACACTCTTGTAGCCTCACCAGCTGGTGTTTTACTAGGTCATGTGTGGTCTCAGTCACTGGCTCTAAGCCTAGCCTATCACTAGGAGTTTCCTAGGAATTGCAGTCCTTGTGTCTTAGACTGCTTTTCAAGTTTACCTAAGACCCCAAAGCATTTCAGCTAATGCTGGCGAGGTTTGCTGACAAATTCAAATTCCAACTGCTGGAATGGGAAAATTACTCTCTGACTAGGGCTAGTCCAACTGCTCCTTCCATGCATAGGCACTGGCTGATCCCAGCATGGCTTTATTCTCTACTGTGACAGGACATTACTGAGTTCAGTGTAAAGTCCCCTTGTCACTGCGCTGTCCTTCCCAAAAGTGCACAGATTGTCTTTCTGCACTGCACAGTCATTGTGGGGAGATGGGGGAGAGATGGCATTGGTGACTCAAGACAGACTCTCTTGCCCTCCTCAATGCCTCTTTTGACAATATGATGTTAAAAGCAGGTACTGTGATTGCTCACCTGATTGTGGTTCTTGTGATAGTGCTTTTCTGTGTGCAGATAGTTGTTACAATTTGGTGTTTTAGCAGGGGAGAACAATGGTGTAGGCTTCTATTTGTCATCTTATTCCATCCTCTCTCCTTGGGTATTTTAAATTACAATTTAATTTCCATTAAATTATAGAGCTATTCAAATTGTCTATTTCATATTGGTGAGCTGCAGTAGTTTTTGTTTTTCAAGGAATTGATCCATTTTGTCTAGCTGCTAAATTTACTCAGCGAGAGTTGATTATAGTATTTCTCTTTTGATGTCTGTAGGGTCTGCAGTGATATCTCTGGTTTCATTTCTGTATTGTTAGATAATTCTGGCATCTTTGTCATCTCAATGTTATCTAAGAATTTTTTTTTTTTGGTCATTTAAATAGCCATGGGAGAAGCCAATATGTAAAGAATGGGTATGATTCCTTGTTTCATGAAATTTGTTCAAGTTACTCCAAAGAATTTGATAACATTTCATGATGTGAAAGATAGAAGGAACTCATATATAATTTCACAGGACTGTGCTTAGAATACTCTATCTTTAGTTTCAGTGCTCCTAATATTCTTGGTACTTTTCAATTATCTTGCTGCCTCTCACTGAGTCAAAGATAAATTCAACAAAGGCAGAGACAATACCCACTAATTGTCTGCATCCTACATAGTGGGATACATAGATGGCACTCAATTAGCTTTGATTGACAGATGTGCTAATCATCCACTTCGTTGGTAGTCTTGCAGGCTGTCCCTGCTTGAACCCAAGCTATATTTACCTATAATTCAGACATGTTTTGATTGTTATGTGGCTAGACATAATGAGCCTTGCAGGCCTTTTCATATGAAGTACCTAGGGCTTTGCTGCTCAGGGTGTGGTTTGGGAACCAGAAGTATTAAGGCTACCTGAGAACCTGTTAATCATGTAGAATCTCAGTACCTCACGTTTACATACATAGAGTTTGAGAAACACTGCATTTGGAGATTCCTGCACCAGATACAACTCAAAGCAACAACTGAGGGATGCGCAGGGTATGGTCAGAGGGAACTCTGGACACCCTCTGGCTGTTCTCATGGGTTCAATATGATGAGCTTAATGAAACAACCAGTGGATATTAAAAGCTGACTGCGTAGTCCAGGGTAGTGGTCATGGTGGTTTTCCTTGTAGTGCGTGGTCTGAGGCTCGGCCTCAAGGGAGAATGGCGTCACTATGTTATTCTCTCAGCAGAACCAAGAGCTCTTAGGATTTCTGCCGTATGAGTCTCGGAGCCTGCCCCTGCCCAAGCTGACCGACCCGCGGCTCCCCCACATGGGCTTCTTTGGCTACTGCTCCAGCCTGGTTGACAACTACATTCAGCAGAGGCCAGTCCCGAAGTCCCGATGACCGGTTTGCATCGCCGGCTTCTATATGTTTTGGCTTTTTTTTTTTTTTTTTTTTTTGCTGCATATTATCTTGTAAAACACCAAGACTACATATATGCTGTGAGGGACTGTGACATGTTTGAATACGTAAAATTACATCCAGAGCATTATCCTGAAAAAGAGAAGAAAACGTATGGTGAAATTTTTGAAAAATTCCATCCAGTATGTTGAAGTCTTCAAAATGCTTGCTCCAGTTTCACTGATACCTGCTCTTCCTGAATTTGATGGAACATATTTCCAATGGTAGTTGAAGTTTATGTTAATCTGTATGTGAATACCTTGTAATTAAAATAGTTACCATGAAAAAAAAATCTGTGTGGATTTTGAATTAGCAGTCTCCTGGAGCTTTGGTGCATGCAGCTTTGGCAACTACAGGAGATATTGCTGTGGAACTTTTGGCAGTGCTGCAATGCCCTTAATGCTGGCATTGGTGGCCTTGATGGCATCTGCACTGGGCATCATCTGCAGAGCTGCCACTGGGCTTTGCAGCAAGAGGCTTCAACCCAGCAAGCTGGAGCAGAAGAGAGGAAAAGTACTGTCATCCTTTTACTGCCAAGAGGGCTAGTTTTTGGAGCACATCTCACTTCATACCAGATTAAATGGAGCCATCAGATAGCTGGCTTGAACCTACAAAATTACTTTCATCTGCATCCATTCTTTCCTCCTTCTCTTCCTTTACATTTAGGTTCTGTTTCTATGATTTCTTGCTTTCTCAAGGCTAATGTTATCATTTATCTTCTTGATCTCCTGTATCTTTAATGTCACTGTTAATACTCAAACCTTCTAATCTTTAAATATGATCAAGTATTTCTCACTTAAAAAAATAGCACTTCTGATGCCACTTTCTGCCCCAGCTATGCTGTTAAGTTTATCTTTACCATCTCTGTAAAGGTAAACTTCTTAAAAAGTTGTTTACAGTTATTGCTTTAATTTCTTTATCTTCCAGTCATTTTATTGTCACTGATTTTTTATGACCACTGTCACTGATTTTTAAAGCTGTGAAGTATAATATAAATGCAGAACAATTACATAAAATACACGTGTGTAGTCTAACAAAAGCAATGCAAGCGTAAGCACCACCCTTCTCAAGACATGGGATATTACAACCACTCCCAGAAGACTTCATGTATCTTCCAATGTTATCATCTCCTTCCTCCCTACGTATAAACATTTTTGTCTTTTGTGAATTCTTTCTTTATAGTTTTATCTTCTTCATATGTATGACTAAACAATATAATTTTTCCTGTTTTTCGGTTTTATAAAATATAATCATTCTGTGTGTATCCACTTCTATATCTATATTTTCAAAATCTTCTTTTACTCAATGTTATAAGACTTATCCATAATGTTGGGTGCAGCTATAGTTCACTTTCACCACTGTATAATATTCTATTGAATGAATATATTGCAATTTATTTATCCACTCTACTCTAAATAGACATTTGGGCTGTTTCCAGTTTAGAGCTATTATGAATAATGTTTTTACTTACACGTTTATTCGAGTATCCTGGTATACATATGTCAGATTTTCTATAGGAAATATTCCTGGGAATGAAATTCCTGAGTTATAGGTCAGATAACTTTAATTTACTGGATAATGCCAAATGTCTTTCATTCCATCAACCATGTTTAGTGTATTGTGTCTCCTGACATCGTCATCAGTATTTGATAGTGCCAGACTTTTTGCTCTTTGCCTAGTAAGTGTGATGGGCAATGGTATTGAGTGTGTAATGGAATTTTAATATAGTTTTAGTTTTCATTTTTCTGAGTATTAATGTGTTTGATCACTTTTCATGTATATATTGACCATTTATAATTCATTCATATAAGTTGCTATTCAACTCATTTACCCTTTTAAAAATTGGATGATCAATTTCTTATTAATTCACAGAAATTTTTTATATATCCTGGATACTTGATTTTCTAGTTATTTTTGTTACAAACACTTTCTACAAATCTGAACTTGTCTTTTTATTATCTTTGTGGTGACTTGATAGATATGAGGTTCTAACATTTTTTATATAAATATATATAATATAGATTATATATTTCATATAAATATTTAATTTTTTAATTTATATAAAATATGTATCATATATATATATATATATAAATATTTTTTGAGTCATGGTCCTGCTCTGTAGCCCAGGACAGACTTCATTGGTGAAATCACAGCTCACTGTAGCCTCAACCTCCTAGGCTCAAGTGATTCTCCTGCCTCAGCCTTCTGAGTAGCTGGGTGGTACATGCCTCCAGGCCTGGCTAATTTTTGTTTTTATTTTGTAGAGACAGAATCTCACTATGTTGCCCAGGCTGTTCTCTAATTCCTAGGCTCAAGCGATTTTCCCACCTTGGCCTCTTAAAGTGCTGGGATTACAGGCATGAGCCACCACACCTGGCTGAGCTCTTGATTTTAATGTGTAGCTAGAATTTTTTGGGACTTTAAAAGATTAGTACTTTTCTTTATGGATAGAACTTTTTGTTTCTTATTTAATAAACTATGTTTTAAATCAGAACTTCTGAGGAATTATCTTGTATAATCTTTACAATTTTTATCTTTCACATTTAGGACTTTAATCTACCTGGACCTAATGGTTGTATATAAAGTGAGGAAAGGGTGCAATTTTTGTCTTTGTGTTTGAATACTCAACAGTGTAAGGACTATTCATTGTAATATCTGTCATTTGTCTCCTTGTCTGCAGTGCCACCTTTGTCATCTATCAAGTGTTCGTTATAGGTAAATTTGTTTCTCTGTTCCTTATTCCATCTGTCTACCCACATTTTGTAACTATAGTTTAAAAAATAAGCCTAATTTACAGCAAAGTGAGCTCTACCAACTCATTTTTCTTCTTTGAGAATGTCTTGGCTATCGTTGGCCTATTTATATTTCCATGTAAATTTTAGAAGATGCTTTTCGAGTTTTGTACAAATAACCTGAATATGATATTGTATGGTATTGCATTAACTCTATAAATCAGTTTGGATGTAATGGACATTTTTAGTAATGTTTTAATGCATAAACATAATATACCTCTCCATTTATTTAATATAACTCAATAAAGTTTATATCAATATATACAATATTTGCTAAAGTATTGTACAGATATTTTTGGATTTGCTTCTAGATCTGATATTTTATGAATGACATCACCTTCAAAATTTTATTTTCTAATAGTTTGCTCTGACATATGGAATACTAGTTGTTTCCACAAATTTATTTTGTATCTGGCAATGTTGATAAACTCACATGTCATTTAAAAAAATTTATCTGTAGACTGTTTTTGAATTTTATACATATACAATCATGTCATCTGTGTAGAGATCCAGTTTTCATTTCTCAAATTCTTATGAACTCTATTTCTTTTTATTATCTTCTGGCATTGGTTTAGCTCTCTGATACCATGCTACATTAAATGGTGACAGTGGAAATCCTTGTCTTATTTCTGGTTATGGTCAAGATTTTAAATATAACATTTGATCAAATATTTTTGTATGTACTTTTATTTGGATTAAGGATATTCCCTCCAATACTGGTTTCTAATGTTGTTTTTAAATAAATGTGTGTTGAATTTTAGTGAGCCTTTTTTTTTCCTGAAATCACTGAGATGATTACTCTGATCTGTTAATGGAGTGAGTATATTAATTAATTTTCTAATGTTAAAAATAAAAACTTACATTGTAAACCTGAATTATTTTCATAGTGACATGCTTGCTTTGTTAGCATTTTAATACATGTAAACAACTGAGAGATCTGTAGCTTTTCTTATTATGCTGTCCTTATTAGGCTTTCTTTCAAATCCATGCTGTTCCATAAAATGCATTGAGAGATATTCTCTCATTTCCTATGATTTTTAACTCTTCTTCTATACTTATTACATAATGTTTAAATTATTTTAAAATATGCTTAGTAGAATTCCATGATAAAGTTATTAGGGCTTTGTGGTTTCTTTGTAGAAAGTTCTCATACTGATTCATTCACTTTAATGGCTAATAGGGCTATTGAGATTTCCAGATCTTTTTTGATTTTGTTTAATATGCTACATTTTTTTCTGGGCTATGCATATTTGTTATAATTTTTAAAAGATAGTTGGGAGGAAGTTGATTTTAATATCTTTTTATTATCTATTTCATGTCTCTAGCCTCTATCATGATATTCACTTATCTATTCTTCATATTGCTAATTGTGTTTTCTCTCTTAATGTTTTCAGTAAATCATACTAGAAGTTTACACATTTTATTAGTCCTTTCAGAAGATGATCTCTGTTGAAAATTTGTTTTCTTCAGTCATTTCTAGTCATTTAAAAATTATTTTCATTTATAACTCTTATTGGCTTTGTGTGTTGTACTTCTGATAATTTGAGACGGTTTCACAGATTGGTTTCTTCAACACAGACACTGAGGTGAAGTTGGTGGTGCAAGATGAGAGGCAGCTGGCTTAAGGCACAGGGAGAAGCTGAACTGAGATGCAGCTTCCACAAGCCTTAGCTAACTTGGTGGGGAGCTCTGGTGCAGATATTTCGTGTTAAAGTAGTCCTGTCTTAAGTTCTCAGCATTGCACTAGGCCTTGAAGCACCGCCTTCACTCAGTTATTAGATGCAAGACAGCTCAGGGAGAGAACGGCCTCAGGATAGGCAGCTCTCTGCAGCTGAGGCAGCCTCCTTAGGAGCTGAGAGATGAAGATTGTCTGCTGACTGCACCACCTACCACCAGGCAGCGAGTCCTCCTCTGAAAAAGAATCTGGGTCAGATGGATGCTCATTAGTTTTCACACATCTTTGTTTTCTCACATACATATCAAGTCTGTAAATGTCCTAATTTCTGCTTTATCTATATTACATAGTTTTGCAATGTAGTGTTTTTGTTAGTATGCAGTACAAACACAGTTAAAAACATTTTTCATTACGATTTCTTTATTGACACATGTAGTTTGAGGTATTTTTCTTAATTTCTAAAATGTATAATTTTTGCTAGTTATATTTTTGTCATCTCTATTAGTTTACAACATGATTATAAATCTGCATGATTTCATTCTTTTAAACTTTATTGAGACTTGCTTTATGTCTCAATAAATAGTCAATTTTGTAAATGATGCCCTTCAAAAAACTATGTCTTCTGTAGTTGTTAGGTGTTCCTATTTCAGAGGCTGTAAGCAGGGTCTCTAACCACCAGAAAAGAATGCTTATCTGCTAGTGGCTACTATGGATTTCTTTTTTTCAGTATCCACCTTTAAAATGCAAATATCCTTTGGAGTATTGAGTCACTAAAGTCTTCGAATTGGATATGAGAATGAACTAAATTACTGAAGAAATGGGATTTGTAGGAAAGGATACACACACATACACACTCCCCCCCCGCCCCCCACACACCCCCACTGTTTATTGCAGGCTTAGTAAACATGCAAGTTTATTGTGTTCACATACATTATTTCAATTAATCCCCACAATAATTCTGAAAGAAGAGGATTCTACCCATTTTATACATAGGAAGCTGAGGCTCAAAGGGTTTAAAGAGCTTGCTAATATTGAACACAGAGGTATCTGATACTAAATTCCATGCTCTTAATTGCTATGTGCCTATCTCCCCATAACTAGCCTCAGTCCCTTTAATATACTAATTTGGTCATCTGATTCACAATACAGTTATATTTGTAAGGGTTTTCTCTGATTCTAATGGATATTGAAAAGACAAGTGATGACAGAATCACTTATTCTTTAATTTTTAAGCATTATCAGTTAATCATTATGTAGAAAGCTTATGCTGTGAGCTCAAGATTATGTTATGAGCGCAAGCAAAGGTAAAGAAAACACAGTTGAGTCCAGTAAGGTTGGGAGACAGACATGTGTACACACAATGAGAAGTCATGAAAGGAAGGCGGTCTGGCTGTGGAATTACTCACCTTTAAGGAGAGGGCTGGTAACAGGGTGTGGATGTTTTTTTTTTTTTTAGAAAAAGAGAGAAAAGGAGAAAGAAAGAAACAGCAAGAGAAAGAAAAAAGAATGAAAGAGAGAAAGAAAGAGGAAGAGAAAGAGGGAGAGAGAATGGGATTCTTGTTTTATTGCCCAGGCTAGAATACAGTCTAAAAATGGGTATTAAAAACCTCTTTTATGCCAATAATTGTGCTTA